>CM076570.1:31505729-31588047 GCA_034641835.2 Pinus albicaulis
AACAACGTATATTGAATCAATAATGCGAACATTAAACTCAATTGTTAATGTAATGGTTTTGGGGTCCACAGTATTCAACATTCAACACATATAATTCCGACTTCACATAACAGTACCTCCTCAATCAACGGCTGCAAACTTTACCGTACACCATTCGATGATCCGGCGACCATCGCACAACCAAACAACACGAGATTTAATTCTCCGAGTTCACATGATGGAGTGGGTCCCAACGCTTAACTTCCCTTCTCATCCGACGGCTGTTATCGCGTCGCGCCGCCTCATTTGTTCGGACGGATATCGCTCGGCTAAGATGCGCGATGGTGCGCAGTGAGAGCGGTTTTGCAAATTCTCTCAGGGACACATGTCGCCCGTCCTGTGGAATCTCTCCCAATCTCTTGAATACCACCCACCGTGTAAAGGTGGTGCGATGAAAACCAGAAACCACCTTTACTGTTCACTCTTCGTGGTTCCGCCCTTTTGGCTTGGGGTTCCTCTCCTTCGCTCAAGGTTCCACTTCTTTTATACGTTGACCCTTTTGGTTCATTGGAATTTTACCACGGTGCTTTCATCTGTTACGACGCATAGCTCCATTCACACTATGCATTTAACTATGGTTCCGCCTTCCAAGTTCCACCTTCAGAGTTCCGTTGCGTTTATGGGTTACACTAACCGTGATTTCACCAAATTTCTCATAACGTGCGTCTAATGCACCTGCACGCAGTTAACTAAATGGTTCCTCTGTTTTTCAACTGTGGAATGGAAATTTCCGGGTTTGAATTGAGTTCTCTACTTTGAGAGCATCGATGCTTCGAAACTCACACTTCCAATCAAATATTCAACCCTACTATGCACTCAAATATTTCTTATATACATGTATAGAATCTCTATTAACCCTTGGGATTTCTACCCCAAAAAAAATTCAATTTTTTTGTTACTGCACCCCCAACCAGTTCTCAACCTCGATCTCATTTCGCAGGTTATGCACAACAGAGTTTATAACTAAACCCTCCTTCTAAGTACTATGTATGGGACAGCGTTATACATACCCCAAATTCATAAACTCATAAAAATACAAGGATACACATATGCAATTAAGTCATTAATGCATAGATAGTTACATATCACAGCTCTTTCACATAGAATTCTTGTATCAACCATATCCATATAATACTGAAACCAATCCTTCTACATACACAACTTAATTTACTTACACAACTGCCTCTGCTTCATCTTTGTTACTTTGCCTCATTGCTAGTTCAGGTACTCCTCCTTTTCCATCCCCTTTGGCATCAATGACAACATTTCCAACAGTCTCCCCCTTTGGCATTGATGGCAACCCATCCACCAATAATTCAATGCTTCCTCCAAGTCTTCCTCTGTCTGGCTTCTTTTAGAAGACCCTATCTTCTGTTACTTTATTTTCCTCCCCCTTTGACATCAATGGAAAAGGGTTGCACATTTCCTAGAGTGCTTCCTATCTCTTCATTTCCTCTCTCTGAGATGTATTTAGGCCTTCTTCTTCTAACTTTGTACCCTGCTGCTCCAAATTGGTGTACGTTGAGAGAACACTTTTGAGGATTATATAACTTTGAATATACACTGTAAATTGATACAATTCAAACGCATAGACTTCTTTCACTTGTATAGAGCTAAAAGTGAAGATAATGACACTTCATAGAACACATTGTACTAGCTTTATCTAATCAGAGATGTATGATTGGATCAAAAACTAAAATGCTGAGAAGGCTTCAAATATACTTCTGTCTCTGTCTGATGTAGTGAGCTAATATATTTCTGTTGAGGAAGATTGTAGATGGAATATGTCTTCTCCTGCAATGCTCATCTTTAGTACCAAACCTGTTCAATTATGATAATGATGCCAATATATATTTTATTGTTGTGGTAAACCTTTCAAATACAGGATGATAGAACTTTACGTCGACAAGGATAGTACACTCTTAAAGACTCAAAGGTCCTTGTTGATGTTGTGAACAATAAATCAAACCGGGAAGCCATAACTTATTGTGTGATTAGGCAATATCTTTCAATATAAGAGACCAAATGACTTTATCGCTTGCACATTGTACTTTCAAAACAAATCTCAATGTATTGGTCACCTTATTTATCAATCATAGCTTTTCATAGCATGAGATGCATGTATGTCAATGACAACTTTTAAAGGTGGATTACCAACTACTAAGTAGGGTTTAGATGATTTTAAAAAAACTTTTGAGCTTCAGATGGTAATCACACCTAGTCCTTTATTCTTCAGATACTTTGACTGTTCTATCAGAATGAACTTCCACAAAAGCATATTCAAGATGTTTAATTGAAAACTCAGCAAACAAACTTCACACAGTTTTGTAACTAATCTTTAAAAAAGAGGCCTTGAAGATATACATGTACCAACTTTAGGAAGGCATGAAATTATATATAGAAAAAGATATTGCTTCAGTGCTCAATATACTACTTCAAGTGTAAATCAGATATTGATCCTTTAGCACTGCTACTGCCCTTTTCATGCTGAATGCAGATAACACTGGGAACTTTACCTTGATGCATTCTTGCCATAGTCCTTTGATCCTGAGGACCTGTATCATACTACTTCTCTATGACAACACTTGATATTCTGTTGATAGGAATGCTTCTTGTACCTAAACACCAATTGATATTACTTTGATAAACCATGCAAATATTTCAATTCAGCTTGCACATTAACCCATAATTGATGCATCCTTCATAAATTCTATTATTGATCTTTCCACTGTTCACACCAACAATCATCAATATATTGAATCTGATCTTGGCATTATTTACCACTCTTCTTTTTCTGTCCTTTTGTTCGAAAGAAAGCCATTGCATGTTCCTTTCTAGGACTGCTCTAGAATCATTGCTGCTTTATATTCAATTCAATTGTTCTAACATAAAGATTTTCAGGAAGACATCTTCAATTTGTTTTCTATGAATCTTCATGGGCTGATTAATCAAACATTTATTACTCACTTAACTGCATTTCTCCAAGTGGACCTTTTGAAAGATGTAATGAACTGATGATAGGCGCTTTTCTTACTCATCCTTCTTAATGTGATACATCGTTAATTCTAGCAGTATAAGGCATAGTGTGATCATCACTTTAATGTGCTAAAGTCTTCTTAGCTTATATGTTCATTGCTAAGGTTTCCTCTATCATCATGGCTTATTGCTCTCTTCTCTTCTTCCATCAATCTGTCAGCTACTTAATACTTCAGATGATCTTCTTTCTCTATAGTTCTCTTTTATAGGAATTTCCTTTTTCTTCCTAATCTCATAGTTTTTCTCATTACATGGAGCTATTCTTAGACTACTTTTATGGGGTCTATATATGAACTGCTCCCCCCCTGGGATGTTGCTTCATATTTGTCACTGGATGGATTTTTTCTTTTCTTCCTAGAGCAGCTCCCTTGAGACTATGGAGGATTCATTATGTTATTGAGATAATAGGCTCCCCTTTTCTCTTTTACTTCCATACCTTATTGGGGTTCATCATAATGTTTTCTCTTCTTTTATATTCATAGTTTTGATTGATCTATTTTGATCATATCATCTGTCTAGAGTTCTTTAATGTATATGGCAGATTATAGTCCTTTGCTTTGTGACCAAGTTTGAGGCATACATAACATCTTATTTTATCATAGTGCATTTGAGTTGATGTATAATACTTTTTTCCCCTTCTTGAATACATTTTACATTCAACAGATTTGTGTCCAAAATTATTGCATGCATAACAGTAGCCATGGAAATAATTTCTGTACCTGGTGAAGGATTGTCTTTTCCATTTCCTTGCTTGAGGGGTTCTTCTCTTTTGCTACATCCTTTGCTGGTTGAAGTTGATATCCTTCTCTTACATTGTGTTGCATTATGTCCTGGTTTATGACAAGAGAAACATGTGCTATTTTTCATAGGAGGGAAGAACCTCCTTTGACAACTTCCAAATTTATTCACTTTATCTTTAGGAGCATATGAGCCTTTAGTAGCTGATTGTTTCATCTTCTCATTATCTGTCCTACGATGTTGCTCCTTGATTCTATTTGTTTCTTCACAAATCCTATTCTTGCTAGCTTCTATTTTTGTAGTAATCTGCTGAGCTGCTTCACAGTCCTTTACAACTTTTACAAAGATGATTTTCTTGTTATTTGCTTCCTTGGACTTACTGGTTTCTCCTTCATATCCTATCCCAGCCTTTATGAAAGGAGACCTTTGAGCATTTAGAATTTGGTCCAGTTGTTCAGAGCTTTTCATTTGAGGAGTATTCATTAATAATTATCTTTGGGATTTTTCTAATTTCTTTCTTAGGCTCGCTACTTCTTCTTCCAGTCTCTCAAATTCCATATTTTTCTCTTTCATTTGTTGCAGCACAGTGTCTTCTATTTCCTTGCTTCTTCAAGGTGTGTCTTCAGGCCAACAATCTCTTTCTTATCTTCATACTCTTTCTCATCACAAATTTTCACCACTGTCTTAAGGTCTTTGTTTTCATTCTTTAGTCTTTCTATTTCAGTCAAGGCAGTGTCTAGTTTGGCCTTTTCTTTAGCTGCAATTTCTTCATGGTTCTTACTACCATTCACACTAGCAGGTACCTCATTTGATTGAAAATTTTCCTGTTGACATGAATTTTTCTTCTTCTTAATTCTCTTCTCCTTCTTGACAATGCAGTCCTTTGTGTCTATTCCATGCATGAAATGCAATTTGTCCCAGATTTATTTTGCAGAGGTTAAATCCATTATCAACTCAAGGTCCTTGTTACGAAGACTATTATATATCACAAATTTTTCCTTGGCATTCCTCTGTTGTTCTTTCGCACTCGCGGGATGAGTCTTTTGGTGAATCATCACATACAGCCTATACCTCAAACCATAGCTATTAAACCCGCTTGAACCTTTATCTCTCCATTCAAAGTTTGTTGTATTTAATACAAGTGCATTTTGATAGTCCATGACTAACCCAGATCTCCTTCAATCAGTTTTTTATTATCTTATGACCAAAGGAACTACCGATAATTAATCGTTGAACCTTAGTTAAATCGAAAGAGGGGGGTGAATCAATACATTCATAACACTTTTAAAACTTTTTCATTAACACTTGTTTACACCTTCATTTCATGTTTAACTTAAATTGTGATAATCTTGGAATGTGAGCTTAGTGCCATTAATATAATGTAACAAGAGACTTATTATGAGATGAGAGCATTAAGTGTATGATATAAAGCAGATCAATATATAAACATCATGCACAGAGACACTGACATAAGTGGAACTAAATAAGGGAGAAACTACATCTTATTATTGTGATGCAAAGGCAAGGTCCAACTCCCTCTCACCACTGATTTTCTATAGGCTCCAACCCACAGGAGACTCCTACCTCAATTTTGCAAGCTACAACTTGCAAGGAAGCTCCAACTCCCATCAATTTTCTGTAGGCACCAACCTACAGGAGGCTCCAACTCGCCCGCCCATAATCGACATATATCAAGCTACAACTTGATAGGGAAGCTCCAACTTCCTTACTCTTTCAAAAGAGAAACACTCGCTGATTTACCTTGGATATCAGCTCTGTTCTGTTCCATCTGCTCTGTTGTTCATCTATTCTCATATCTGCCCTGTATCATCTCTGCATCTTCTCATATTCTCTATCATATTCTCCTTCTTCTCTGCTCAGTTCCTCCTTCTTATTGTCTTTTCTCCTCAATTATTCATACTCTGCATTTTCTATATTCAACCTCTCTAAATCCCTTCTTCTTTTTTGTGCATATCAATGTGATATTATATATAGAGTTCATCACATGACTCTTTACATTCCTCAGGGAATTTGAAGTGAATAGTCCTGACTTTTTGTCTTCTGTCTTCTCATTTCTTTTACCCACTCATTCAAAAAAATATAACAATATACATTAAATTCAACATTACAGTGGGAGTTTTGTTTTCCTACTGGAGACTTTCCAATGCATCACAAACAATAAAAAATTAATTACGACATTTACATTCACATTTTCAGTTACGCATTTTAATTTCACCCAGCTCCTTTTCTGGATTTTGGCTTTACTGGATTTGTCTTTTTTGCTGCTGTTAAGTAACTAATCTGCATACTTTTGTTCATCATGCCTGCAAAATTCCCTGTGACTTTTTCAGTTCCTATATTCTTTTTTTACCTCTGTTAGGCCCACATTTTCATCCATGTGTTTATTCACCTATTCATTGTACTTTTGTGCACCTGCTGCATATATAACTTCTTTTCCAAGTTTATCCTCAAATAAACATAAATCTAGGCAATGTCTGTTCATTATTAATCTCTATGCTCGGGCTACCTACTTACACACTCTCTGTCCATATAATATACTTTCAAAATCAAACCCCTTCGAACTTTTTGGATCACTCTACATTTTTCTGCAACTGTCTCTATCTCTTTCGTTCTTGCAGGCTTTCTTCTTCATTGCAGTTGTATAACTGCTATACATATAACTGTCTCTTAATATAACTGCTGTGCAATTTATCTTTCTACTGCTGAACTGGAAATTTCAATAAACATATCTGGATACTCTAGAACTATGCGAAAGTTTTGATAGTTTCTCATTCAGCTATGGTTATGAAACCATATTATAAACTTAATATACCAATATATTATACATTTTTCTACCAGCGTTTTGAAATGCTGCATAGTATCCTTGACTTTGGCTTAAACCCTGACACATCAACATTATATATATATGAAAATAGATATACTCTTACATGCTCATGATTTCCTCGTAAAATATATTCCCCACTTCAATTGTTACAAACATTAATGCGTCGCTGACTTATATTAAAAACCTAGCAGAAATATATATCCATATAACCTTTCGGGCCCTTCAACAATATTTAATCTTCGACTTGGGGGTTAAGATCTCGGCATAACACAACAACGTATATTGAATCAATAATGCGAACATTAAACTCAATTGTTAATGTAATGGTTTTGGGGTGCACAGTATTCAACATTCAACACATATAATTCCGACTTCACATAACAGTGCCTCCTCAATCAACGGCTGCAAACTTTACTGTACACCATTCGATGATCCTGCGACCATCGTGCAACCAAACAGCACGAGAGTTAATTCTCCGAGTTCACATGATGGAGTGGGTCCCAATGCTTAACTTCCCTTCTCATCCGACGGTTGTTATTACGTCGCGCCACCTCATTTGATCGGACGGATATCGCTCGGCGAAGATGCGCGAACAATAATGCGCGATGGCACGCAGTGAGAGCGGTTTTGAAAATTCGCTCGGGGACACGTGTCGCCCGTCCTGTGGAATTGCTCCCAATCTCTTGAATACCACCCACCGTGTAAAGGTGTTGCAATGAAAACCAAAAACCACCTTTATTGTTCACTCTTCATGGTTCCACCCTTTTGGCTCGGGGTTCCTCTCCTTCGCTCAAGGTTCCACTTCTTTTATACGTTGACCCTTGGTTCATTGGCATTTTACCATGGTGCTTTCATCTGTTATGACGCATAGCTCCATTCACACTGCACATTTAACTATGGTTCCGCCTTCCGATTTCCACCTTCAGAGTTCTGTTGTGTTTATGGGTTACACTAACCGTGATTTCACCAAATTGCTCATAACGTGCGTCTAACGCACCTGCACACAATTAACTAAACGGTTCCTCAGTTTTTCAACTATGGAATGGAAATTTCTGGGTTTGAATTGAGTTCTCTGCTTTGAGAGCATCGATGCTTCGAAACTCACACTTCCAATCAAATATTCAACCCTACTATGCACTCAAATATTTCTTATATACATGTATAGAATCTCTATTAACCCTTGGGATTTCTACCCCAAAAAAAATTCAAATTTTTCGTTACTGCACCCCCAACCAGTTCTCAACCTTGATCTCATTTCACAGGTTATGCACAACAGATTTTATAACTAAACCCTTCTTCTAAGTACTGTGTATGGGACAGCATTATACATACCCCAAATTCATAAACTCAGAAAAATACAAGGATACACATATACAATTAAGTCATTAATGCATAGATAGTTACATATCATAGATTTTTCACATAGAATCCTTGTATCAACAATATCCATATAATACTGAAACCAATCCTTCTACATACACAACTTAATTTACTTACACAACTGCCTCTGCTTCATGTTTGTTTCTTTTCCTCATTGTTGGTTCAGGTACTCCTCCTTTGCCATCCCCTTTGCCATCAATGACAACATTTCCAACAATTTCAAGGTTTGATGAATTATATTTTCAAACCCTTCCTTACAAAATTTGTGTTAGTATTTTTTGATGGTATACTAATCTATAGCAAGTCTTAGAAGAATCATGTTCAACATGTTAACAGGGTGCTCAAACTATTGGAGGAGAAACAATTATATGCAAAAACCTCCAAATGTTTCTTTGGAGTATAGGAGGTGGAATATTTGGGTGATATTGTATCTCATGAGGGTGTTAAGGTAGAACCTAACAAAATTAAATACATGAAGGAATATAAAATCCCCACAACCATAAAGCATATTCAAGGATTTATGGGCTTAATAGGGTATTATCGCAAGTTTGTTAAGAATTATGGGAGAATATCGGCACCTCTAACACCATTACTGAAGAAAGATGCATTTTATTGGACTCCGTGAGCCACTAAGGCCTTTGAACATCTTAAAGAGGCAATGTGCCAAGCACCGGTCTCAGCTACGCCAGACTTCACAAAAAAATTATTGTGGAATGTGATGCCTGAGAAAATGGAATTGGTGCGGTTTTAATGCAAGAAGGAAGACCCATTGCTTTTGAAAGTCGTCTAATCAAAGGAACACATTTACAGAAACCTATTTATGAGAAGGAAATGTTGGCAATACTACATGCACTAAAGCAATGGTGACCTTACCTAATGGGAAGATACTTCAAGGTAAAAACATATCATGATAGCCTTAAGTACTTTTTGGAACAAATATTATCTTTAAAAGAGCAGCAAAAATGGGTCACAAATATGTTGGTCTATGACTTTGAAATCATCTACAAAAAATGGAAGGAAAATATCGTTGCAGAAGCACTCTCAAGAAATGATGAGGATCTGGAAGCATTGCTTTGTTCCATTACTATTATCCAACCTGAGTGGATAACCGAAGCAAGGGATGAATAGAAGAATGATGAAGAGGTGTGGACACTCATTCAAAATTTGCAGCAAGATCCTAGTACATCTGAAACATTTAGCTGGAAAAATGATTCATTATGGTACAAAGATCGCTTATATATTTGTAATAATTCCCAACTGAAACAAAATGCTTTTTTGGAATCGCACACCTCTCCCTTAAGAGGGCACTTGGGATTTTTAAAAACTTACCATAGAGTCAAGAAGAAATTGTTTTGGGATGGCCTTAAATATGATATTCAAAATTTTGTAGCAGAATGATTGGTTTTCCAACAAAATAAAGTTGAGACAAATAGGACCCCATGTATGTTACAACATTTATCCATTCCAGAGTCAGCGTTGGGAGGAGGTTTCAATGGATTTTATCACAGGTTTACCCAAGTCCGAAGGAAAGATTGTCATCATGGTGGTAGTTGACAGACTTACCAAATATGTACACTTTTGTGCATTATCTCATCCATTTAAAGCCAGTACAATTGCTAATGCATTTATGGAAAAAATTCAAAAGCTACATGGAAAACCAAAGATCGTTTTAAGTGACAGAGATCCCATTTTTACATGAAATTTTTGGATGGAATTATTTTTTTGTTTAGGTACTCAATTAGCTCATAGCTCATCATATCATCCTCAATCTGATGGGAAAACTGAGAAAATGAACAAATGTTTGGAACGATATATTCGTTGCTTTGTATCTTATAAACAGATACAATTAGTCAAGTGGTTACCTCTGGCTAAATGGTGGTATAACACTTTCTTTCATACTGCAGCAAAACTAACACCATTTATGGCACTTTATGGATATCATCCATCGTCCATCACATCATATTTAAGAGAAAATTATAAGGTTCAAGCAGTGGAATATCACATCGAGCATCAACAACAAGTTCTCCAACTCTTAAAGGATAACCTCACTTTAGTGGAGAATCGAATGAAACAACATGCAGATTAGCATTGCAACGAAAGAAGTTTTGATGTAGGCGACTAGGTATTTTTATGGCTACAACCATACAAACAGATGTCCCTCAAGCAAGCTAAGAAGGATAATAAATTATCACCAAAGTATTATGGTCCTTACAAGGTGTTGCAAAATATTGGTACTATGGCATACAAATTGGAGCTTCCTACATCTTCCCAAGTGCACCTAGTTTTCCATGTTTCATGCTTAAAGAAGGTTAAGGTGACAAGCTCCCGGTTCAAGCAATATTTCCAGAACTTGACGAAGAAGGAAAAATCATATTTGAACTTGAAGAATTCATAGAAACAAGAACTCTACAGCTACGAAATCGATCAATTTCATAGTATCTCATCAAGTGGAAGGACTTACCTGCTAAAGACTCGACATGGGAGGATGAGAATTTTATACAGAAGCATCAAAAACTACTCAAGAGTTGAGGACAAAACTTGTTTGAAGGAGACGAGCATGTTAGGTCCCTATAATACTAGTGTGTCCCCTTATTTTTATTGTTAGTATAGCCCTCGTATTGTTATTATTGTGCCCATGCAGTCCCCATATTGTTATTATTTTTCCCCATAGAAGCCCATTATTGTTATTGTTGTGCCCTTACATTGTTATTGTTATGTTGGCTAGTATTATATTGTGACCCATTGGACTCCTATATATAAAAGGGAGCTTTTTTCATTTCGGTCATCCATGAATTGTTCATTTATGTAATGTAAAGGACGTTTCCCCCTGGAAGAGGCTAATTTCTTAGTCGTTGAACAATATTTTCTTCTATTTTGTGAGTTGGTTGCATAACATAATATCAGTTGCTGCAATAGGATTATAGTGTAGGAATTTTCACATATAGTAGGTTCGTTCTCTTATCTCTTTATGAATTTGTCCAAGTTTCTTTGGCAAGGCACTTTAGAGCCTTGCTTTCCTTCTTTGACACTTCAATTTTGCAAAGTCTTTGTATGGATTTCCAATTGGTGTATTTTCAGTTGGATAGATGATATCTCATCCATCATCTCATTATTGATTATTCAGAACTAAAAAATATTAGAATGGCATTGAAAAATCTTAAAGAATTCATTAAGACCAAAATGAAATCAATCTTTACATCAATTGAAAAAAAATTAGAGAACGAATTGCAAGTAGTCATTCAAGTTGCAAGAACAATGGGTACACTTATACAACTAAAGTGTCAAATGTAAATACTGGAGTCTAAGCGTAATATGCTTTAGAACATGGTGATAATATGAGCAAGGGGGGCCAATCAAAGACCTCAAATAAATTTCAATCTATGAACTCAAACTATGGAATATTAAACAAGGAATAGATAGTGTATAGATTTGGTGATGTAATCGAAGTTAACCAATCTTACAACTATACGATGAAGTATTAGAATAAGTGGTGAGTGTACATGCATTGCATTACTTTTATTTTTTGCATTTTAGTTTTATTTTGAAGAATTTATACCACTTAGAAGTGCTAGTAAATCCCCCCACCCACCCCCAAAAGACATAATTAGGCTTGGTTATAAATTAGTAGAGAGTATGAAATTTTATTATCATGTGAAAACTTTGGGACATATATGGATGTAATTATTCTATAAATTAATTGTAGTCTTATTTAATTAATACAAAATTTCAATTATGGAATATATGTTTTGTCGTGATGTTAAACTAGCAAAAAGAAAAGAATGGACTTGAGATAGCAAAAGATGTATTGAGAGATGAATTAGGCATGGATTTGAAAAAAATGTGTATTGTTTATGGCCACTCATTGATATGTTACACTTTTCAATTTACCTCACATGTATATATACTCATTACAATTTATTTATGCTTGTGAATGGGATGTTAAAATCAATCCAACCCACAAGGAATTCCAAAGAAATCTTAGTAAAATATCTCTGGAAACCAATGAATAAATTAGGCATGTAATCAACTTGAGTAGTTCAAGAAATGAATGATATGAGCAAGGGGGCCAATCAAAGACCTCAAATCAAGTTCAGTCTATGAACTCAAACTATGGAAGATTAAACAAGGAATAGATAGTGTATTGATTTGGTGATGTAATGGAAGTTAAGAAACCAATCTTAGAACTATATGATGAATTATTAGAAGAAGTGTTCAGTATACATGCATTGCATTAGTTTTAGTTTTTGTATTTTAGTTTTATTTTGAAGAATTTATACCACTCAGAAGTGCTAGGAAATCGCCCCGTCCTCCCCCCCCCCAAAGACATAATTAGGCTTGGATATAAATTAGTAGAGAGTATGAAATTTTATTACCATGTGACAACTTTGGGACATATATGGATGTAACTATTCTATAAATTCATTGTAGTATTTTTTAATTAATACAAAAATTTCAATTATGGTTAATATATGTTTTGTCATGATGTATAAACTAGCAAAAAACAAAGCATGGAGTTGAGATAGAAAAATATGTATTGAGAGCTGGCATTAGCCATGGCTTTGAAAAAAAATGTATATTGTTTATGTTCAATCATTGTTATGTTACACCTCTCAATTTACCTCACATGTATATATACTCATTACAATTTATTTATGCTTATGAATGGGATGTTAAAATCAATCCAACCCACAAGACACTCCAAATAAATCTTAGTAAAATATCTATCGCATCCAATGAAGAAATTAGGCATGTAATAAACTTGATTAGTTCAAGCAATGAATGATATAAGCAAGGGGGGCCAACCAAAGACCTAAAATCAAGTTCAACCTATGAACTCAAACTATGGAAGATTAAACAAGGAATAGATAGTGTATCGATTTGGTGATGTAATGGAAGTTAATAAACCAGTCTTAGGACTATGCGATGAAGTATTAGAAGAAGTGGTCAGTAGACATGCATTGCATTATTTTTAGTTTTTGTATTTTAGTTCTAATACTGAAGAATTCATACCACTCAGAAGTGATAGGAAATCCCCCCCCCCCCAAGACATAATTAGGCTTGGTTATAAATTAGTAGAGAGTATGAAATTTTATTACCATGTGACAACTTTGGGACATATATGGATGTAATTATTCTATAAATTCATTGTAGTATTTTGTAATTAATAAAAAAATTTCAATTATGGTTAATATATTTTTTTTCATGATGTATAAACTAGCAAAAAACAAAGCATGGAGTTGAGATAGAAAAATATGTATTGAGAGATGGCATTAGGCATGGCTTTGAAAAAAATGTAATTTTTTTATGGCCACTCATTGTTATGTTACACTTTTAAATTTACATCACATGTATATATACACATTAAAATTTATTTATTCCTCTTAATGGGATGTTAAAATCAATCCAACCCACAAGTTTTATTTTGAATAATTTATACCACCTATACAACTTCCCAAGACATAATTAGGCTTGGATATAAATTATTAGAGAGTATGAAATTTTATTACCATGTGACAACTTTGTGACATATATGGATGTAATTATTCTATAAATTCACTGTGGTATTTTTTAATTAATACAAAATTTTCAATTATGGTTAATATATGTTTTGTCATGATGTATAAACTAGAAAAAAATGTAATGAGAGTTGGCATTAGGCATAGCTTTGAAAAAAATGTATATTGTTTATGGCCACTCATTGTTATGTTACACTTTTCAATTTACCTCACATGTATATATACTGATTACAATTTATTTATGCTTGTGAATGGGATGTTAAAATCAATCCAACCCACAAGACATTCCAAAGAAATCTTAATAAATATCTCTGGAAACAAATGAAGAAATGAGGCATGTAATCGACTTGATTAGTTCAAGCAATGAATTATATGAGCAAGGGGGGCCAACCAAAGACCTCAGGTCAAGTTCCATATATGAACTCAAACTATGGAAGATTAAAAAAGGAATAGATAGTGTATAGATTTCGTGATGTAATGGAAATTAAGAAACCAATCTTAGAACTATACGACAAAGTATTAGAAGAAGTGGTCAGTAGACATGCATTGCATTATTTTTAGTTTTTGTATTTTAGTTTTATTTTTAATAGTGTATACCACTCGTAAGTGCTAGGAAATCACTTCTCTAAATACATCTGTCTTGGTTACAAATTAGTAGAGAGTATGAAATTTTATTACCATGTGACAACTTCGGGACATTTATGGATATAATTATTCTATAAATTCATTGTAGTATTTTTTAATTAATACAAAATTTTCAATTATGGTAAATATATTGTTTGTCATGATGTAACATTACAGTTTATTTATGCCTCTAAATGGGATGTTAAAATCAATCCAACCCACAAGTTCTATTTTGAAGAATTTATACCACTCATAAGTGCTAGGAAATCCCACCCCACCCCCCCCCCCCCCCAAAAGACATAATTAGGCTTGGTTATAAATTAGTAGAGAGTATGAAATTTTATTACCATGTAACAACTTTGGGACATATATGGATGCAATTATTCTATAAATTCATTGTAGTCTTTTTTAATTAATACAAAATTTTCAATTATGGTTAATATATGTTTTGTCATGATGTATAAACTAGCGAGTTGAGATAGAAAAAGATGTATTGAGAGATGGCATTAGGCATGGATTTGAAAAAAATGTATATTGTTTATGTCCACTCATTGTTATGTTACACTTTTCAATTTACCTCACATGTATATATACTCATTACAATTTATTTATGCTTGTGAATGGGATGTTAAAATCAATCCAACCCACAAAACATTCCAAATAAATATTAGTAAAATATCTTTGGCAACCAATGAATAAATGAGGCATGTAAAAAACTTGATTAGTTCAATCAATGAATGATATGAGAAAGGGGGGCCAATCAAAGACCTCAAATCAAGTTCAATCTATGAACTCAAACTATGGAAGATTAAACAAGGAATATATAGTGTATCGATTTGGTGATGTAACGAAAGTTAAGAAACCAATATTATAACTATAAGATGGAGTATTAGAAAAAATGTTCAGTAGACATGCATTTCATTAGTTTTAATTTTTGTATTTTAGTTTTATTTTGAATAATTTATACCGCTCAGAAGTGCTAGGAAATCCCCCACCCCAAAGACATAATTAGGCTTGGTTATAAATTAGTAGAGAGTGTGAAATTGTATTACCATGTGAAAACTTTGGGACATATATGGATGTAATTATTTTATAAATTCATTGTAGTCTTTTTTAATTAATACAAAATTTTCAATTATAGTTAATATATGTTTTGTCATGATGTATAAAATAGAAAAAAACAAAGCATGGAGTTGAGATAGAAAAAGATGTATTGAGAGATGGCATTAGGCATGGCTTTAAAAAAAATGTATATTGTTTATGTCCACTAATTCTTATGTTACACTTTTCAATTTACCTCACATCTATATATACTCATTACAATTTATTTATGCCTCTAAATGGGATATTAAAATCAATCCAACCCATAAGACATTCCAAAGAAATATTAGTAAAATATTTCTAGAAACCAATGAATAAATGGGGCATGTACTAAACTTGAGTTGGTCAAGAAATGAATGATATGAGCAAGGGGGGTCAATCAAAGACCTCAAATCAAGTTCAATCTATGAACTCAAACTATAGAATATTAAACTAGGAATAGATAGTGTATTGATTTGGTGATGTAATGGAAATTAAGAAACCAATCTTAGAACTATACGATGAAGTACTAGAAGAAGTGGTTAGTAGACATGCATTGCATTATTTTTAGTTTTTGTATTTTAGTTTTATTGTGAAGAATTTATACCACTCATAAGTGCTAGGAATCCTCCCCCCCCCCCCCCCAACCCCAAAGACATAATTATTCTTGGTTATAAATTAGTAGAGAGTATGAAATTTTATTACCATGTGACAATTTTGGGACATATATGGATGTAATTATTCTATAAATTCATTATAGTATTTTTTAATTAATACAAATTTTTCAATTATGGTTAATATATGTTTTTTCATGATGTATAAACTAGAAAAACAACAAAGCATGGAGTTGAGATAGAAAAATATTTATTGAGAGATGGAATTAGGCATGGCTTTGAAAAAAATGTATATTGTTTATGGCCACTCGTTGTTAGGTTACACTTTTCAATTTACCTCACATGTATATATACTCATTACAATTTATTTATACTTGTGAATGGGATGTTAAAATCAATCCAACCCACAAGACATTCCAAAGAAATCTTAGTAAAATATCTCTGGCAACCAATGAAGAAATGAGGCATGTAATCAACTTGAGTAGTTCAAGAAATTAATGATATCAGCAAGGGGGGGCAATTAAAGACCTCAAATCAAGTTCAATCTATGAACTAAAACTATGGAAGATTAAACAAGGAATAGATAGTGTATCGATTTGGTGATGTAATGGAAGTTAAGAAACCAATCTTAGAACTATACGATGAAGTATTAGAAGAAGTGGTCAGTAGGCACGCATTGCATTAGTTTTAGTTTTATTTTGAAGAATTTATACCACTCATAAGTGCTAGGAAATCTCCCCCCCACCCACCACAACCCCTAACCCCCCCCCCCCCAACCACCCCCCCAAAGACATAATTAGCCTTGATTATAAGTTATTAGAGATTATGAAATATTATTACCATGCGACAACTTTGGGACATATATGGATTTAATTATTCTATAAATTCATTGTAGTCTTTTTTAATTAATACAAAAATTTCAATTATGGTTAATATATGGTTTGTCGTGATGTATAAACTAGAAAAAAAACAAAGCATGGAGTCGAGATAGAAAAATATGTATTGAGAGATGGCATTAGGCATGGTTTTGAAAAAAATGTATATTGTTTATGCCCACTCATTGTTATGTTACACTTTTCAATTTACCTCACATATATACTCATTACAATTTATTTATGCTTGTGAATGGAACATGAAACGTGGGATGTTAAAATCAAGAAAACCCACAAGACATTCCAAAGAAATATTAGTAAAACGTCTCTCGCAACCAATGAAGAAATGAGGCATGTAATCAACTTGAGTTGTTCAAGCAATGAATGATGATCAACGAAATTTAATTTTATAAGTTGTATTTTTTGGAATGTTTATTTATGAAAATATTTTTTTTTGTTTAATGTGGACATATTGTTCCAATTGGTTGATGAATTGTTTGTTACTAGTGATTTAAAATGTATTTGTTGAAATTTTAATTATCACAGACCTTTATGTTGTCCCATTTTGTATGACAAAAGGTGTCTTATTTGTATATAAAAATTTGAATTTCTTATTATATTGCATTGTCTAGTGCCTAAAATGTTGTGTTGATGAATAAATATATGAATGATTGTGATTTGTATTGGACCATTACATTGTTTGTCATCTATCTTGATGCTTTAAGAGTGGAAAAATAAAATAAATAAGCTTAAGGGAGTAGTTTTACCAGCGGGACCTAATTTGAAGAATTGGGGTCAAAAACCTTCAAGGTCCATTTTAAGGCATTAAACAATTTTTTTTGGGGTAAAACATTGTTGCCTATATATGAACCCCTATTATTCTGTTGAGATTCAACAAGATGATGAGCCTAGTGAAAATTAAGCATCTTCACTAGGTTGGGCCCTGTTGTAGCCCCTACAACACCCTCCAAAAAATACAAAAAAAGATAATAACACACACTTCTAAATTTTTTGGAGCCCCCTTTGAAACCAGAAGAAGAAGCTAAGTAAAGTTTTAAGAGCAAGTCGCTAAGTCGCGAATCCATGATTTGCGACCCATGCGACCTATGCGACTCTGCGACCCTAAGGTCGCCAGGTCGCCAGGTCGCAATAGTCGGAAGTCAGGAAATTTGCGACCTTGCGACCCAGCGACCCTAAGGTCGCGAGGTCGCAAGGTCGCAAAATTAAGGAATGAGGGGAATTAGCGACTCAGCAACCTTGCGACCCAGCGACCTTAAGGTCGCGAGGTCGTAAACTATCAACTTGCGACCTCATTTATTGCTCGCACGTGCGACTCCTTTTTATAAGGGCAGGTCGCTAGGTCGCATTTGTGACTCACGGCGAAAATCGTGGAATTGCTCTGACAGGTCGACTGGCGCGTTTTCTTCCGGGTAAGTTGCCTTTTCCTCCCTGTGTTTCCTTCCCCAGCATTTCTTGCCATTATTGAGCCTCCCCACGGCCTTAATTGCTTTCTGGTGAAGATGTAGGGTTTCTGTTGAGTTTTATTGTTGTTTTGTTTCTCATAAGCCCCAGGGTCACCTGTGTCTTGCCCAATTCCTCATGGTTGTGCCTTATTTCCAGTTTAGACCCTTTCCAGCCGCGTATGTTTCCCGTTAGGGAGAGATTATCCGCAAAACCGCGCGCGCTCGAAACCCCTCGGCAGGCTCAAGTGCGACTTGCGACCCAGCGACCCGGTCGCAAAGTCGCAAGGTCGCGCGACCCCCTGTTAGCGACTCTGCGACCCTGCGACCTAGTCGCAAGGTCGCGAGGTCGCATGTGAGTTCTTTTGTAGATCAGCGACCCTGCGACCCCCAGAGAACAGTTAATTAAACTCTGCATGTGTAGACTGTATTTAGCCGTTATCATCATGTCTTTCTCATCCTGGGATTCTTTCCTGAATGCAACAGGTGAATTTAAAGCAGACACGATACCGGTCCTCTCCGACTCTAGCAACATGGCACCCCGGGTATCCCGAAGGAGAAGTAAGAAGGTGGTGGAGGAAGAGTCAGACACAGACATACAAACATCTCCTCCACCAATATACAGAGACACCCTTTGCACCTTCGCAAAGGGAGACAGCCTTAGGTGGTATGAAGTATACCGCGAGTTCGCCATAACAGAAGAGGAGTTTCCAGAAGAGCTCCCGGACTGGGAGGTATACCCAAAGGTCAAGAAATCCAAATTGCACCTAGCAGGGGCACATCCCGCCATCTTTCTGTGCCCAGAAATGTTAGACTGGATCATACAGAAGACGGATCCCAAGAATTTCGCGATCCGAGATAGTGGAGGTAAAGCTTTTGCAACGTTGGAGAGCTCAAAAGCACAGGTCTACTACTCGCTACCCCAACCAGAGATAAATTTTACCCCGAGATGGTTTTCTGCAAATGAAGTACCGATGATTGATACAATCAGAAAATGGTGGGCGGAACCAGATAAATTTAAAGTCAAGAAAGACCAGGAGTACCCGGTGGCCAGTCTGAGGAAAGTGTCTAAGTTAGTGGCCGCCATGCTGTGCAGAGTGTACGGACGTTCGGACGCCACCACTTTCAACGGAGCATGGGCAACCATTATGGAACACGTAACGGTGCATGGCACTCGATTCAATTGGGCTGGTATATTAATGGGCTCAGTGCAAACAAATTTGGCTTCAGCTTTAGCCCCAGATGAGGGAACGCCGTCAGAATTTTATATGGCTTCGTATTTATTAGATGTTGTCTGTGCCCAGCTGCATGTTGAGGGATGGCCACATAACTGGGACTCTGAACAGACCCGGGCAATCCATTTGCAGACCAAGGTTTTCTGGGAATCCAGGTACAAGTTAGATATTGAGCAAATCTCTCATATATTCATTCCCGCCCTTTACGGGAAACTATTTGGTCAAGACACCCCCTGCATGTCTTGGCGAGCAATGGAGACACTAGGTCAGGTGGCGCACTGGTTTCCACTCGCCGAATTTACAATCATCCGAGTATTTGGCACTTTCAAAGCACCACATGCTCTGCCTAAGTTTATCACCGATAAGGTGCTCATGCAGGAGGTATGTTTCCAGATGACCTCAGGCTTCTCCAATGTCCTTTCCAAAGGGAAGAAGAAACCTTGGCCCGCTCTACCCCTCACCATTGGTGCTTATACATTCAAGGACTTTAGAGAAGTAGTGCGTGAAGGGGAAGAGATAAAAAGTTACCACTTTAGAAATCTGGATTGTCGAACTTATGACCCAGTCAGGATAGTTCCTGAGCATTGTAAAAGGGCCAATTTTAAATGGAGTTACCAGCATGTCGAGCGCTCGGCAGAGGACGAAAAAAGAAACTGGTACAACGCAGACAGGCATCTAGCTCCGGGGATCGACTCGGACCGAGAAGAAGAGGATCACCAGAATTTAGAAGATAGGAGCCATAAACTAGGATGCTCTTCTTCCTCCAAAGATAAGAGAACACGGACCAGTACAGGGCCTGACACCTCGGATCAGCAACGGGCAACAGAAGCCCAAGCCAAGAAGGAAGAGGAAAAGAAAATGAAGGAGGATGCCAGGACAGAGCGGAAAAGGAAAAAGGAAGAGGAAAAGGAAAGACAGGAAAAGGAGGCACAGGCGGCGGCAGAACAAGCACTTAAGGAAGAACTCGACAAAGTCGATCGTCAAAAGAAGGTAGAACAAGCCGCCGCGGCAGAGCGAAAGAGAAAAGCTGAAAAGGAAGCAGAGGCAGAGACAGAACGCAGGAAGAAGGAGGAACACAACAAGGCAGAAGCCGAGCGCCGACAAAAGGAGAAAGAAAAGGGTCAAACGCAGGATGAGGAGGACGAGCTAATAGACGACATTGACATATCTCCCCTGGAGATTCCTTCAGGTGGCGCGAAAAGTACCCTCAATGTTGATGATTTTCCCGGGGAGCAAGAAGAAGAAGTCTTCGACCTGACCAGATTGACATTTGACCAATTCTCTTTCAAAATACGGCAAAAGAAAAGGAAATCCTTGGCACAAAGCCATCCCGCCATATCTACGGTCGCCACTGGAAAGGACATAGTCCCAGATACAAGGACTAACCCTGTAATGATAGCGTCAGCAGGCACCGCTTTTCCCGCGGCCACGGAGGAAAATGTCACTAGAATGAGCAGGGAGATTATTTCCCTACAGAACAGGCTAAAAGCAGCGGAGCATGAGAAGTCAAGACTAGAAAGTGAGATGCTACAGCTCCAAAGTAAGCCCGCCCAAGTGAATGAGGTCCCACTGGCGGTCAGGAAAGAGTGTGATGTGTTGGAAATGACCATGAGGCAAGTATATAAGGAAATGCTCACCCTAAAACACACAGTGGCCCCGTTGGCAGAGGCACGAGAGGAAACCAAACAGAAGCATGAGCAGCTCAGGGAAGCCTCGGTAGCTTTGGACAAAATGATAAACTGGACAGCGCAGTATCAGCAAGCTCCCGAACATGTGCCTAGGAAGGATTGGAGTCACACACAAGACGCCAAAGTACAAATTCGGATGAATATGGAGTCCAAAGACAAGCTGGCCAAAGATTTGGACAAAGTGATGTCTGCATATAATCACCTGATCAGTGGTATTGACTCCATGAACGCTCTTCATCACATTCCGTCATTAGGGGCACTGGATGAAACTAAATACTGGGAGCAGGTAGAGCAGGAAATTCAGTCTTTTCTGCAACCCGTGAGACAAGCTGCTGCCGCACCAGAATTCGAGGCATCACAAGAGAACCTAAATCGGTTGCTTGTCACTCAAGTACAAATCTATACCAAGCTTGCCTCCCTCTCAATCCTGATCTCTCAGAAGAAGGAGACTTTGATACCGAATGCCCTAGAATGTATGCATCGAATAAAAGAGGAAACCCCTCTTGTCGCCCCTATAACAGCGGATTACCAGACTTGGCGATATTTCCTCAAGGGCAAGAAAGTTGACGTTCCAGAAACCTCAATCACACAACCACCTCCATAGCTAAGCTTTTCAGGCGCAAGTCGCGACCGTCCCCAGGTCGCAGGTCGCACCGGCACCCAGGTCACAGGTCGCATGGGCACCTAGGTCGCAGGTCGCATCGGCACTTAAGTCGCAGGTCGCATGTTCGGCAAAGGTCGCAGGGAAGCTGAACCGTCGGGAAGTTGAAGCGTCGGAAAGCCTAAAGGGCGTGTCTTGAATCTATAAATACCCCTGCGGGGCACATAGTTAAAGGCTTCTCTTTGGTGGACTGAAGAGCAATATTGCATTGTAATTGAAGAACCATACTCTTGGCATATGTAATACAAATACTTGTTAAAACCCCTTTGATTGGATGATGTGTTTAGCTGTGAAAACACTGTGTGTATTCTGCGTACAGTTTCAGAATATCGTTTGATTAATGAATCTGTGTTATTAATAGTATCATTCATGCTCCATAGCTATCTGTGATTGTGTTGATGATGCTCAAGTTTACTATTTACTCGTATGATGAATGTTAATGAACTGTTTTATTAGCATTTCGTTATATCTTTCGGAGAGTTAAGGGATATTCTCGCCATTAAGAACTGTTTCTTTGGTGGTCAGATTATCTTGCATGCATTACCCCATAGATGTGTTGCTAACGACACTTCCCGGGCGTATGCATTTCGTCTATTACCTTGCTACGCACAGTGTCATATATTGGTTTGATACATCAGTCATGTATTCTGTATCATGTGAATGAGTGTATGTTTGCAGATTCAATCAAGTTGTTCGAGACCGAAGAGAAAGTCATTTAAGCGGTAGCCGGACCCACACCCCGGACGGGATCCCTACTCCAAACGGTTCAAAGTCTAATTGGGACTTTCTACCGGGGAGATCCCCTACTGTTGGTCGGACATATTTTCCCGTCAACAGGCCCGCAGGCTATTTTTAAGTGTATGTCTATTTTTAAGAATGGTGAGCATATTCTAAAATTAGCAGGATGTTGATTCTAGATGGTTGAGAAAATTCTATCTTTGGATGAATTTCTATTTTTAGAAGATGGGCGAATTCTATTCATAGATCGCTAATCTAAAAATAGAATGCATGTCGATTATTATTAGCCCTTAATAATAATCAGACAATAAATAGTAACTTATTCTCTTGGAGAACTTGATTTCACTGAAAAAATGTGGCACATCAGTGGGCTGAAGGAATTAAGCAATTCCTAGGGTGGTTGGTGACTCGTGCATGGAGGACTTTGTTATAACTTATTATGGCAAGTTGTAGCAGAGTTGGAAGAGTAGTTATGGGAGTTGTTATTTAGTTTAACTTAGTTCAGTGAATTAAACTCAATTGTGCTAGTTGTAACTAAAGATGCACTAGTGAAAGATGAGTGAATCAATTAGTTAATTATTCACAAGTAGTTTCTTACTTGCAACTGAAGAAATATAGCAGTTAACTACTTTCATGTTAGATCCAGTGGAGACCCAGTGGAGAGATAGGTGAAAGGGTGAGATGGACTATCAGTTGTGACTATAGTGATGCATTAAATGCATATACACAGAAATTGGAGATGCTTATGAGGATTGCGTAGTCAAGGCAGGAGGTAATCATTCATTCAAAGGATATTCTTCAGCAGGGATTGCGCAGTGGAGGCAAGTTGTCAGGAGGCAAGAAATTAGTGCACAGAAGTGAAAATTTATGCATGACAGTGTGTGACGATTGTATATTGTACTGAGAGCTCTATGAGCTAAGCTTTGTATGATATTGTTACATGTTCCATTTATATACATAATATATGATAGTTGGGTTTTTTAGCTTTAATCTTTCCCGGTAAAACATCTTGTTATGTGCAATTCATTTTGCTTCATATGTGTTTTGCAATTGGCGATTTATTTTATGCAAAGAATTAAGTGGAAGGATTTTATATTTAACATAAGATTAATTTGTTAGATCATGAGAATATGGAAATAAATTATTGTGTTTATAAATTTATACATGGTATCGGAGCAGTGTTAATCACTGGAGATTGCAATATTGAAGCGATGCTGATTTTTGTGCTGGTGAACAATTCGAATTTGTTGCAAGAATTTTTTGGTGCGACAGTTGAGTAAACATTGAAATGGATTTCATTGGATTGCAGTTGGAGTATGCACTCGAGGGCAGCTCTAACTACATAGACTAGAAGGACATGATGGAGGTGGTTCTTAAAGATAATGGTCTGAAGGAGTTCATCGATAGCGATGTTCCTAAGCCCACTTTGACGGATGCTGCATTACTTGACGCCTAGAAAAAGAAAGTAGCGAAGACAAGAAGAATTCTATTGGAAGGTGTGAAATACCACATTATTTCAAGCATTCACGTGAAAGCCACTCCATTTTCAATGTGGAAGGCTTTGACAGATCTTTTCCAAAGCAGCAGCGACCATAGGAATTTGGCGCTGAAAGATAAACTCAGAAAAATCAAAATGGAGAAGGGCAATAGTATTCCCAAGTATCACACGAAGTTTTTCCAATGTAGGGATGAGTTGGGGAGTGTGGGAATTATAGTTGCGGATGTGTTATGTATATTTTATTAATTATTAGTTAGATATAGTTATCTTAGGTTTTATTAAGTGAAAGGGCATGATCAAAGATCATGCCTCTTCACCAAGGGACACCATGAGGCTATATTTAAAGCCTCGGTGATTCCCCATTGTAATCATATCTCATATCTTTCATCTTTTATCAATAATAATATATACTTATAAAGTTTACCAGAATTTTTACACTCCATTGGTATCAGAGCCATCGCTCTTCGGGATCTGTGTGATCACCCAGAATTAAGGAATTACAAGAAAATCTAAAGGGCTCAGCATTTTTTAAACCAAGTGCTCATAGCAATGATTGTTTTTAAAAAGAAGGAATAAATATATATATAATCAAAAGAAAGAAGGAAAGTAAACATAAAGGGGGAAATAAATTAAAAGAAAAAATATATATTTAAAAGAAAAAAGTTCCAAAAGAAAAAGAAAAAAAAAAGTAAAAGTAAAAAGAGATATATATATCAAGAAGTATATATACGTACATGTGAAGACAAAGTAAAAAGGAACAAGGAAGAGTAATTGCTCGTGGTTTACAAGCTCGTGGTTTTGGGCCCATGGTTAAAAACCCATTTCCTTTTCAAAACAACGTGCCTTTTCAAAACAAAGTGACTTTAAAACAACGTGACTTTTCAAGGTTGTAGTCAATCTTTTTTTCTCATATATATATATATATATATATATATATATATATATATATATATATATATATATATATATATATATATATATATATATATATAATTCAAATAATAAAATAATAATAATTATTATTATTATTATTATTTAAAATATATATATATAATAGAAATTATTATTATTATTTCAAAAAAAAATTAATTTAATTAATTAATTAAATATTAATTAATTAATTAATTTAAAAAAAAAAAAGGGAAAAACTGGCAGAAAAATATTCTCCACCTCATACACGTTCAATGTCTTCATCGATGTCGATGGCCGAATTCCAGAAGAAATTGGTGGATCTTGAGAAACAAATCAATAATAATTCCGAAGAATTCGGAAAAAGATTAGTCGATCTTGAAGGTACAGTTGCAAGACACTCCAATGACATCAAAAAGGTTCATGATACGACAAATCGAATAGAAAGACAAATGTGGCTAAATCATCACGAGGCCACAGAAAAGCATAACGAAGCAATGAACAAGATGACAAAACTCTTCAATAAGCTAAATGATAAGATAGATAAGTTAAGTCAGACACAATCCCCAATATTTCCTAATATGGAACAAAATCAACAAAACAATTCCGCAGATTCAGGGAACTCAGAAGAGCATCAAGAAAAGACCGATTCCCCACATCATCAAGAAGATAGTAATGCAGATTTTCAAAATAAGCAGCTTTGGAATGCATTTTCTAATCAATATCCCCTTCTTGTTCCACCATTAGCATATCAGTGAAAAGCCAAAATCAAGCTACCCAAGTTTGATGGTAATGAAAAAAATAGCGTTGCATGGCTTAATAAAGCAGAAGAATATTTTGAGATTTATGACATTACTAGTGATGACGCTAACAATAATGATTCATATATAGAAGGATTAGAAGACAACTTAGAGTTCTCTCCAGAAGTGTATGGGGAAACTATTCCGCAAGTGTCATTATCAGTTATGACAGGCATATCACAACCTCAAACCCTAAGGTTAAGAGGACATATCAAGAACAACAACGTAATGGTTCTCGTCGACACTGGTAGTACCCACAATTTTCTAGATTCAACCATGGCAAAAAGACTTAACATATTTACCTTCCCCATGCCTAATATGAAGGTAATGGTGGTCGATGGTAAGAAGATTGAGAAAGTAGGGAAATGCCATAAGGTCAAACTAAAGATAAAAAAACTTTCATTTAGAATCTCCATTCTACACCGTTCCATTACGAGGAGTAGATGTGGTCTTAGGAATTCAATGGCTACAAACTTTAGGTACTTATTCTGCCAACCATCAGAAGCAGTTTATAAGTTTTAAGTGGAAAGGGCGGAAACACAGGTTGTATGGATTCCAAGCCCCAGAAGATCAAGTCGTATCTTCCTCTCTGATGACGAAGATGATTCAAATAGGAGCGCCAACATATATAGTACAATGTCATCAGTTAGAAATTTTATCTTCAAAAGGGAGCCACGAAGAGTCACCAGAAGAACAAGGACTAGTTCGGACACACGAAAAAGTATTCCAGGATCTACCCATAAAAGTGGCTCTAGATAGGAAAATCAAACATCCAATAGAAGTCAAGACAGGATCCGACCCTGTCGATATCAGATCTTTTCACTATCTAGATCAACAAAATATTAAACTCGAGAATATGCTCCACGATCTTTTTTAAAATGTGGGAAGCAAGAGCCCACCGCTCAAGAAACCCAGGCGTTCGTCAACATTGTCCATCGTTACGTATGCTTTGAGGACAAAGCATCTTTAAGAGAGGGGCAATGTTATGTATATTTTATTAATTATTAGTTAGATATAGTTATCTTAGGTTTTATTAAGTGAAAGGGCATGATCAAAGATCATGCCTCTTCACCAAGGGACACCATGAGGCTATATTTAAAGCCTCGGTGATTCCCCATTGTAATCATATCTCATATATTTCATCTTTTATCAAAAATAATATATACTTATAAAGTTTACCAGAGATTTTACACTCCAGGATGATGACTTAGTGAGCTTGGCTCTCCTTGGGCTTCCAAAGAGTTCGCATAGTTATCAAGACTCTATCAATGGGCGGGAGAAACTGCCAGATTGGGAGCGACTTTGGTCGGATCTAGTGCAGGAGGAGATAAGGCGGAGTACCATGGATGGATTTTCATCAAAACATGATGATGAATAGGATTGTGCTTTGGCTGCCATAGTGAGGAAAGGAAAAGGGAGGAAATCCCATCTAAAATCTGAGGCTAAAGGTAAGAAGTTGGATTTGTCCAAGGTGAAGTGTTTTCACTGTCACGAACATGGGCATATCGCCACTAACTGCCCATAGAAAAAGAAGAACAAGAAGGTTACTGGAGCTGTCGCTGGTGATGCCTTTGCCTCACAATTTAAACTTGATTTCTCTTTGATCGCATGCTTGGTTTCAAGCGCAATGGGATCGGTGTGGTACCTTGATAGTGGTGCTTCCTTCCACATGACGGGAGATAAGGAGTTGTTCAGTGACTTGGAGGAGAAAGATCTCCAAATGCATATAGATATGGGTGACGATGGTAGATACAGTGTGACTGGAATTGGAACCATTACCTTTGAGAGGGAGTCAAGTAAACCATTTCTTTTGAAAGATGTTATGCGTGTTCCAGGTCTGAAGAAGAACTTGGTCTCAGTCGCGATGTTGGAGGACAGAGGTTATGACGTTTTTTTCAGCGAGGGAAAATCTTTCCTGCAACATAAAACAATGGGTCAAACCAAGAGGATATGGATTCAAGTCAAGAATCTCTACAAGCAAGAGGTATATGGTTGCACTGCAATGGTGGTCAAAGAAGAAGAAGTGGTGAGCCGGGATGAGGGAAAATTATGGCACAGGAGATTGGGCCATCTTCACCATGGCGCCCTGAATATTTTGTAGCATATTTCTACTGGACTTCTCAAGGGTACCCTTGCATAGATAGATCAGTGCAAATAATGTACAATGGGTAAGTTTGTGAATACCACCTTTCACGAAAAGGAGAACTATGCTTCGGTGATCCTGGAGAGAATTCACGCAGACGTGTGTGGACCATTCTCGGTTGCTTCAATAGAAAAACACAGATATTATGTTATTTTTGTTAATGACTATTCTGGTATATGCTGGATATTCTTCACGCAGAAGAAGGATCAAACATTCTCAAAGTTCTATGAGCTTAAAGCATTGGTGGAGAAGGAGTCAGGGAAGCAAGTGAAGGCTCTGCGGAGCAATAATGGTGGTGAATATATCTCGAACGAATTCAAAGACTTATGTAGAAAAGAAGGAATTCTAAGATAAATCATATCACCTCATAACCCACTGTATAATTGGGTCACGGAGGAATAACAAAATGATTGTGGATGTTGCACGAGTTATGCTTGAGAGGAAGCTAGACTTGCATGCAGAGGAGGAACTGCTTATTCGCAAAGATGAGCCTCAAGATGTGGATCAGCCATAGGAGGAGGATCATGGAGTGGAGGATTCCACTCATGCAGAGCCAAACATCATAACTGGCAGAAGACATACCATAGAATCTAAGAGGCTAAATCTTGATGTGGCACAGAATGTAGGAGCCCCTACTTCATAGCGCAGACAGAGACAATCTCCTGACCGCTTCACTGAATACATGGCACTCATGAGAAAATGTATCGTGATAGAGCCATCTTATTTTCAGGATGCAGTACAAGATCCCACATGGGTAGATGCCTTGGTGGAGAATTATGACTCCATTGTCAGAAACAGTGCTTGGGAAATTGTTCCAAGGCCGGTTGGTAAATCAGTGGTAGGTTCAAGATGGATCTACAACGTAAAGCAAGTTGATGATGGGAATGTTGAGAAGTATAAGGCAAGATTTGTTGCTTGGGGCTTATCACAAATTGAGGGGATTGATTATGAAGAAACCTTTGCTCCTGTCGCACGGTATTCTTCCATAAGGACCATCCTTTCTCTCTAAGCGCAGATGGGTTGGCACATTCATAAAATGGATGTGAATACTATGTTCCTTAATGGGATCATTGAGGAAGAAGTGTACATTGAGCATCCTAAAGGATTTGAGATCTTCAGCAGTGAGTCGCATGAGTTCAGACTCAGAAGATCGTTGTATGGGTTGAAGCAAGCACCCCATGCTTGGTATACTCGGATCGACAACTATTTCACTGGACTTGGCTTCACCAAGAGTGAGGCAGATTCAAACCTATACCAAATTGTGGTGGAGGGTAAGCTTTTAATCATTGTTCTTTATGTTGATGATTTAATACTGACTGGTGATGAGTAGCTGATACACTCATGTAAGGAGGACCTTGCAAAGGAGTTCAAGATGAAGGATATGGGTCTCCTTCATTATTTCCTTGGATTGTGAATATGGCAGCGAGAAATTGAAATTTTTGTGTCTCAAAGCAAGTATGCTCGGGAGATACTCGGTAAGTTTCACATGGAGGACTACAAACCCATGGATACTCCTCTTCCAGGAAATTGGAGGAAAGAGGATGCTACATCGGCAGAGGTAGTGCATGCCAATGTTTATCGACAGTTGGTGGGTTTTCTCATGTATTTAGTTAATACAAGACCGGACATATGCTATGCAGTGAACCAGCTTAGTCAAGTGATGGTTAAGCCTACCAAGCTCTTTTGGAAGGCGGGCAAGCATGTCCTGAGATATCTCAGGGGCACATCTAAGTATGGCTTATGGTACAGACAGACGGATGAGTTGCATGGCTTCACGGATGCAAATTGTACAGGCAGCCCAAAAAACAGAAAGAGAACGTCAGGAGGGGTTTTCAGTATCGGATCTACAGTTGTTTCTTGGTACAGAAGGAAACAAAGAACAGATTGTTTCTTGGTACAACAGGGAACAGACTATTGTTATTGTTGTGCCTTTACATTGTTATTGTTATGTCGGCTAGGATTATATTGTGACCCCTTGGAATCCTATATATAGAAAGGAGGTTTTTTCATTTGCATCATCCAAGAATTGTTCATTTATGTAATGTAAAGGAGGTTTCCCCCTCGAAGAGGCTGATTTCTAAACCGTTGATCTATCTTTTCTTCTATTTTGTGAGTTGGGTTCATAACATTTGGTATCAAAGCTTTTTATTCTAAGGTTTCATTTTTGCAAACAGGTCATCTTGGAATTTTCACTATAATGTTATTTCTACGAAGGTTCAGAAGCTAGAAAAAAACTATTTGAGCCGAAATCCTGAGGAACTTTGTGTAAAAATTTCAGATATTGTTTCACTATATTTTAGGAGATACGATCTGAGGAAGTTAGGTTTTTTACAGGTTCCAAAATTTCATCTCAAACAAGTGGTCGAGGGAAAATCATCATAGCTTTTGTTTCAGACATTAGATTGCAATTCTGTAAAAAGTGGCCAAAATTGCACAGACTTTAGTTTCTTTTCTATCAATTTCAAATTTGAAGGTCGAAACAGTGACATGTGGCATTCTGTACAAGTTCACTCTGCTAAAGTAGTCCATAATTAGGTCATTGTTGGATATCGGGCATAAATTTATCTTGAAGAATCCAAATTAGGTCTAACTTGTGGCATTGGAAAGAAGACTCAGAGTGATACTACATGACCGATGATCAAATATTGGGGTCTGAAATTACAGATATACATCAGTTTCAATATCGAGCTCCTCAAAAGCAAGAAAAAGGTGTGCATTTTTTTTAATTGCATAAGTCTTGTTTGAAAAATCAATTTGAAGTGTTTCCAAGGAAATATTGAAGCATAGATATCAGTATTGGGTTATAAAATGCCCCCCAAAAATAATTCCACACCCATTAAGCCCTCAGAAGGCTCTACTATGACTCATGGAGAGGAAGAAGTGCAACATGATATATCAAAATTACGAGACCATGTGCAACAAATTTCGCTCTCACAAAGAGTAACGAAAAAATGAAATGGAAGCTAAGATGGATTGTTTGAAGAAAGACATTGATGAATTGATGAAAGGAGTGGAAGCTAATATGGATGGTTTGAAGAATGGCATCGACGGTATAGAATAAAAACTGAAAGGAAACATGAAAGACATGAATAATGGTCTAAAATAAGACATTGAAAGTTTGAAGGAAGGTTTGACAAAGTTGCTACAAGAAATTATTTGTAATGTAAAAATGGCAGTAGATGAAACTCATGATGAGAACAAAATAAATGTTAATCATGATTTCATAGACTCTAATGTTTTATTTAAGACCCACCATATTCCAAATATCGATATGAGGAATTTTGATGGCAAGGATCTAGTAACATGGATACTACAGATGGAGCAATATTTTGATCTCCATAATGTGAAAAACACATAAAGGTATGCATTGTAACTCTATATTTAGAATAATATTAATTTTTATGGTATCAATGGCTTTTCTCTCATAAAAAAAAAATCACTTGGTCAATTTTTACGGAGGTAATGATAGCACATTATGAGGATACAAAGAGCAACACCTTATTTATCCAATTGATAAATCTCAAACAAAAGGGTTCGATGGTGGAGCACATTGAGGACTTCCAAAAATTGAATATAAGGGTAACTGATATTCCAGAGGAACATTGGATTAATGTCTTCATAGGGACTTTAAAGTATAACATACAACATGAGGTTCACCTTTGGGAACCTGATTCATTGGAGAAGGCATTCAGGTTGGCAAGAAAAATTGAAAGCAAAATTATGGCAACAAGGAAGCCTACCACTCACAACTATAAAGATGCAAGTCTTGCTACTCCTATATTTCCACAATCTACAAGTTTGACACCACAACAATTGGAAGAAAAAATAGCAAATGGGATTTTCTACAGTTGTGATAGAAAATACACTAAAGTTTATAGGTGTTCTGAGAAGAAATTATTTTACATAGATCGTGAAGAGGAGGTAGAAAAGGAACAAGAAACTTCAAAAGAAGAGGATATACACCAGGCACCAACCCTAGAGGAAGAAGAAATGAATCCGACCATATCCTGTAATACATTTCCAGGAATTACCACTCATCAAACTCTCAAGGTAGAAGTACATATAAATAAGAAAAATGTAATAATGTTGATTGATTTGGGTTGTACCCATAATTATATTCATTGTAAGGTAGCCAAGGAATTGAATTGTTTCCTATACCTAGCACCAAAGTTTCAAGGGATGGTTGCAAATGGAAGAATTATAAATTGCTTTGGAAAGTGTCATAATATCAAACTAACCATGGGGAATATGTATTGAATATTCCAATTCTCTCCATCCCAATGGGTCGTGCTGATGTTGTACTAGGAGTACAATGGTTACAATCTCTGGGAATGATAGCTTTTAATTTTCAAGAAATTTTCATGAAATTTTTTTGGAAAGGAAAGGAAGTTGAATTACAGAGTATCACAGGGAAGTTAGGAAAGATAATCAGCTCTAATGTCATGAGAAAGTTTCTGAAGAAAGAAAAATGAGGCGTAATTGCAAAATTATGCTCACTACAGGTTCAAACATCAAAATCATCTATTTCTCTGGATCTCCAAAAATTCTTGGACAATCATTCCAAGGTATTTGAGACTCCCAATGGACCCCCACCTATTCGTGATCATGATCATGCTATTCATTTGATTCCAGGAAGTGTTCATCCAAACATCAGGCCTTATAGATATCCTTATGCTCAAAAGAGTGACATTGAATTTATGGTTGCAGAAATGTTGGAGGCTGGTATAATTCAACCTAGTCAAAGTTATTTCTCTGCTCCAGTAGTATTGGTGCACAAGAAGGATGGATCATGGCATATGTGTCTAGATCATAGGGAGCTAAAAAATATTACTATTAAAGATAAATTTCCCATCCCCATCATTGATGAATTATTGGATGAATTACATGGAGAAATTTACTTCACTAATCTAGATCTTCATTTTGGATATCATTAAATTAGAATGAAGACTGAAGATATTCCGAAAACAACATTTATAATTCATGAGGGTCATTATGAATTTTTGGTCATGCCTTTTGGCCTTACTAAATCACCTTCCACATTTCAAGGTTTGATGAATTCCACTTTAAAACCCTTCCTTAGAAAATTTGTGTTAGTATTTTTTGACGACATACTAATCTACGACAAGTGTTGGAAGGATCATGGTCAACATGTTGACATGGTGCTCAAACTATTGGAGGAGAAATAACTATATGCAAAACATTCAAATGTTTCTTTGGAGTACAGGAGGTGGAATATTTGGGTCATATTGTATCTCTTGAGGGTGATAAGGTAGACCCTAACAAAATTGAATCCATTTTGAACATATTAAAGAGGTAATGTGCCAATCACTGATATTAGCTACGCCAGACTTCACAAAAACCCTTATTGTGGAATGTGATGCCTCGGTAAATGGAATTGGCGCGGTTTAATGTAAGAAGGAAGACCCATTTCTTTTGAAAGTCGTCTAATCAAAGGAAAGTATTTACTGAAAACCTATTTATGAGAAGTAAATGTTGGAAATACTATATGCAATAAATAAATGGCGACCTTACCTAATGGGAAGACACTTCAAGGTAAAAACAGATCATGATAGTCTTAAATAATTTTTGGAACAAATATTATCTTTAGAAGAGCATCAAAAATAGGTCACACAGATGTTGGGTTATGATTTTGAAATCATTTACAAAAAATGGATGCAAAATGTTGTTGCAGATGCACTCTCAAGAAGGGATGAAGATGTGGAAGCATTGCTTTGTCTAATTTCTATTATCTAACCTAAGTGGATAACCGAAGCAAGGGATGAATGGAAGAATGATGAAGAGGTGTGGAAACTCATTCAAAAGTTGCAGCAAGATCCTAGTACATCTGAAACATTTAGCTGGAAAAATAATTCATTATGGTACAAAGATCAGTTATATCTTTGTAATAATTCCCAACTCAAACAAAAGATTCTTTTGGAATTGCACAGCTCTCCCTTAGGAGGGCACTCAAGATTTTTAAAAACTTACCATAAGGTCAAGAAGGAATTTTTTTGGGATGGCCTTTAATCTGACATTCAAAATTTTTTAGTAGAATGTTAGGTTTGACAACAAAATAAAGTTGAGACAATTAAGACCCCAAGTCGGTTACAACCTTTATCCATTGCAAGTCAACGTTGGGAGGAGGTTTCAATGGATTTTATCACAGGTTTACCCAAGTCTGAAGGAAATATTGTCATCATGGTGGTAGTTGATAGACTTACCAAGTATGCACACTTTTGTGCATTATCTCATCCATTTAAATCCATTACATTTGTTACAGAGATCCCATTTTTAAAGGAAATTTTTGGACGGAATTATTTTCTTGTTTGGGTACTAAATTAGCTCATGGCCCATCATATCATCCTCAGTCTGATGGGAAAACTAATATAGTGAAAAAATATTTGGAAGGATATCTTCGTTGATTTGTATCTGATAAACAGACACAATGGGTTAAGTGGTTACCTCTGGGTGAATGGTGGTATAACACTTCCTTCTATATTGCAGCAAAAATAACCCCAATTTATGGCACTTTATGGATATCACCCACCCTCCATCACATCATATTTAAAAAAAAATTATAAGTTTCAAGAAGTGGAAGATCACATCGAGCATCAACAAAAAAAATTCCAACTCTTAAAGGGTAACCTCACCTTGGCACATAATCGAATGAAATGATAGGCAGATCAAGATCGCAACAAAAGAAGTTTTGATGCAGGTGACTAGGTATTTTTTTTGGCTACAACCATACAAAAAAATGTCTCTCAAGCAAGCTAAGAAGGATAATAAATTATCACCAAAGTATTATGGTCCTTACAAAGTGTTTCAAATGATTGGTACTATGGCATACAAATTGGAGTTTCCTACATCTTCCCGACTGCACCCAATTTTCCATGTTTCATGCTTAAACAAGGTTATAGGTAACAAGCTCCCAATTCAAAAAATATTACCAAAACTTGAAGAAGAAGGAAAAATCATATTGGAACCTGAAGCAGTCATGAAAATAAGAACTCGACAGCTACGAAATCAACCAATTTTAGAGTATCTCATCAAATGGAAGAACTACCCGCTAAGGATTCAACATGGGAGGATGAGAATTTTATACAGAAGCATCCATAACTACTGAAGCGTTGAGGACAACAATTTTTTGAAGGAGAGGGGCATGCTAGGTCCCTATAATACTAGTGTATCCCCTTATTTTTATTGTTAGTGTAGCCCCCTTATTGTTATTCTTGTGCCATGTAGTCCCCATATTGTTATTATTGTGCCCCATGGAAGCCCACTATTGTTATTGTTGTGCCCTTAAATTGTTATTGTTATGTCGGCTAGGATTATATTGTGACCCCTTGTACTCCTATATATAGAAAGGAGGTTTTGTCATTTGTATCATCCAATAATTGTTCATTTATGTAATGTAAAGTAATTTTCCCCCTCGAAGAGGTTAATTTCTAAGTCATTGATATATCTTTTCTTCTATTTTGTGAGTTGGGTTCATAACAAAGTTTGCGAACAAAATCCCAAATAGCGGATTTGGTTTCCAATAAAAATTTAACCCATGATCACAGTGTATGGTTATGTGGAGAAAAGAGCTAAAAGAAAATGAGTTTAAGCACTCCATTGTCATTGACAGATTCATAGGTTGATAGGGTGCAATTTGTTGATAGAATCAAGCAATATTTTGTTGGGTGTGTTTTACATTCATTGCATGAATTATATGCACGATAAACAAAGGGAGGTTTGAGGGGGACTTGGTATCCCACCGTATGTGGCGTTCGAGGTAGTGCCCTAAAAGAAACTTTTTGGGCAATTTTGCCCATGGTTTTGTGCAAGGATTTGTGCATGGTTTTACACATGATGGTTTTGTGGATGGTTTTGTGCATGGTTTTACACATGATTTTTTTTCCCATGGTTTTGTAGATATAGTCAAAGGAAATATGGCTATGTATTAATCCCTTGTTAATGGATTGGGGGTTTATGAAATCTTCAACATGTTTATAATGTATTATAACATTGAAAGGAATATAGTGAAAAATCAATGTGGTTTTCCTAGTTTTTGGCTATAGGAGAAAAATCTCTTTGTATATTTTATGTTCTCGCCATTGTATATTTCCTATTTTTAAGAATTTTTTTGCAGGTATTATCTATAAAGGGTTAAAACCAACAAGTGGTATCAGATTATTTTTGGCTTCAAGGAGATGCCTTCACGACTAAGGGGCTTTGTTTGGGCCTGTGGTAAACCTTGTTACAATGGGATATCTATAGGATTGATTCTTGTGGTGAATGCAAAGGGTAAGCAGTGTAAAGATAGATATCGATAAAATCAACGATTAGAGTTTTGAGTTATGCCAAAGCTCAAGATGGAGGATATATTTGTGGATAAATATCAGTGGATCATTATAGATCCAAGTACTAAACCAATGACAATGTTGAAAAAATACTAGACCAAGTTGGAATGGAAGGTACCGAGCATAATACAGTTGTCTCTCAAATTCATTGTTACTGAATGTTTCAGGAGAAGCTACATCCAAAGCTTTGTAGGACAAGTTAGGGAATTTGTATTAGTCAAAGTCCTTGGTAAATAAATTGTTCCTATGGAATAAGTTGCATAACCTGAGGATGACAGATGGAGACTCGGTGACAGAGCATTTGAGCACTTATATGAGGATAAGTGCATCATTTTTTTGTGTTCTCTATCAAACTCGTGGGATAGTCTGGTTTTTCCATAGCTAGTAATGCAACTAACTTAAAATTTTATGAAATATTCTCATCCTTGTTATTGAAGGAGATTAGACGAAAAAACATGGAGATCTAGAATGGAGATGTTGTGTCTATAGTAGGACACTCCCATAATATAAATAGAAATAAGTCCTCAAGTGGGAGATCTAAATCTTCGAGAAAATTTGTAAATGTATATTGGAAATGTGAAAAACAAGGAAACTACAAGAAAGATAATAGATATAAAACACTTGAGAAAGGAAATGGATTTGATCATGTTCCTTTTGCAAAGGTGAAGACCACATCAAATGAAGGAGCAGATGTGCACTTGGCTTCTTCAAGTACACATGTAAATCATGAGGCATGGTTGATTGACTCAGGTGCAACCTTTCATATGACCCCCCATAGGGAGTGGTTCTACAAGTACAAGAAATGCGATGTCGGTGATGTCTTTGTTAGTGATTATAGGAATATTGGAATCATAGGATGAGGTAAATTCAAGTTGAATTTTATATGCAGAAGGATTATAACACTTCATGTTATTTTCATATTCTAATATTGGCCAAAAATCTAATTTATGTAAGTGTCACGATGGATGATGTAGGCATAAAAACAATGTTCGAGAAAGATACCTATAAGATGGTTTGAGGAGCATTGGTATTGACGAGGGGTGCTCGGATTAAAAATGTGTGCAATCTTCTAGGAAATATTGTTATTGATGGGTGCAAAAATTCTATTATTCCTTAAAGTGGAGCAGAAAATCATGTCGTATCTGGAGAAAATACTATGTTGTCTCATCAAATACTCGGACATATTGGAGAGAAGGGCCTTCAAATACTACATTGTAATGGTAAGGTAGAAGGTATGTATAATTTCTCTCTAGATTTTTTATTTCTGTGTGTTAACGTGAGGAGACACCCCTTGACTACATAAGGAGTAAGCCTTACACATCATAGTTCATTTCAAATTTTAAAGGGGTTGTTTGAGTGGTGGGTTGGTTTCTCAAATATTTTGAAATGATTATTTTAGATTCTTTAAAACTTTCATGCATTTGGAAAGCTGTGGAAACTATAAATTGTATGGGTAAATGGTATTATAGGGAGAAGAGTTTAACTAATGTAAGAATATGGATAGTTGGTACCTATTCTAGGAAATATTCATATCCTAAACCAGTCACACAGCTATGATGATGGCTCTTTACACAAGCTATGTTTATGCAAAGTAAACAACATTTAGAAAATAGATTTCATATATAAAGTATTCCACAAATCCTTTATGAAATCTTCACTGAAATTTTCTATAACACACATATAATTTGTAGAAAATTGAAAGCGGATAATTTACTGTTAAATCCTTTAACACTTCCTCACTCACACCTTGCTAGTTACTGCAATTCATATTTTAGAATAAATTAACAAAGAAATGAGACACACCACACATTAGATGTTCCTTGAGTCACAAAATCCTCCAGCATGAAGTAAAAATGATTTTTATTATATTTAGTCTTCAGGTAGACCAACATTTAACCTGGAAATGGTATTTACAAATGGTATATATAGCAAGAGAGGCACCAACTCTGTCTCTACTAAAATGAAGGAAACATTAATCCTAACATTACATAGGTGTCAAAAGACATTACAACCATCTCCCATCGAAATCTAATATAAAGGACAGATGTAGAAGAAAGAAGAGAAGAAATTTGGCTGAAATGTTGAGTGTGTTGTCATTTTGCCCCTTTTTCTGTTGATTTGTATCCTTGTGTAGTTGGTCTTTAAATAACCATGTATCTCCATTAAATAACACCTCCAAAAACCTCATAACCACCTTCCACTATCACTTGTTTATCCATTTGGTTATAGGTTCTTATTCATCCTTAACTGGCATGGAAAATTTGCTGACAGGTGTCAAAATTCAGTTAAAACAGGCGCTATCGGAAATTCCGGTAAAAACCTATAACTGCAAAAAAAATGGAATGCTACCAAAATTTCCAGTAGCGCTCTTTTTATTTTTCAAAAATATAAAGAAAATGTAGAAAAATCCTGTAAAAATTTATATTCCTTGACATTTAAGTTGTTGTTCAAAATTGTGACTAATAAGAAAAAAGGTATTTGTATCAATAAACCTTTCTACCTTCCTTCTATGTGGGTTGCAGCCTCATCAAGTTTATCTAAGTTTGTTTTGTTGTCAGCAGTTGATCTGGATCTGATTGTTCTTGTGGTTTCTTCCTTGACACTGGCTTTCTCCTCCTTAGAACCCTTTTGTATTTTTCTTCTCTTTGAGAGCTCTAAGTACTGCTCTGAAGGGGTTTTTTTTTTTTTTGTCTTCATGGATTTTTATCTCTTAGACCCTTCATATTTACCTTCAATATCAATGACCTTTGTCATTAGGCTTGGATTTTGTATAGCCTTGGACTTTAAGCCTAAACTTGTTATTGCCTATGGTATGCCTCTTTCTGGTACCAGCAATAGGTTTGGCTTCTTCTTTCTTCTTCTTACTGTTGATGTCATATCCAGAATCCTTGAGGAGTTCTTCATCTGATTTTGTAGGCTGATATTATTTCTGCATCTTTTGCTAGATATGTGCTTCTGGAATTTCTAGTAGCACCTATGCTTTAATTCATCTGCATTTTCATACCTTTCTCTTCAGACTCCAGTGTAGAAATTAGGAAAAGGAGGAACAGGTGTTATAGCCTAAATCTACCTCAGGCTGAAGGAAGGCAGAGTCTAGGGTAACATCAAACCATGCTCAATCTGGTAGATAGCCCTACCAGATCAGGAGAGGGCTCTCTCCGGGTCAATCTCAACAAAAATAATTAATGGGGCTTGAGATGACTTTGAAAAAGGCTGATTTTAGGCTAGGTATATAAGCAAAAGAGTTTGATTTTGATTTTGGGGGTTTTTGTTGGAATCAAAGGGAAAGGCAAATTTTGGGTCCGAGAAATGATCAGTTTTGCAGAGGGCTGAATGGGGTAAGAAAGGCAATTGTTTTGATGCTTCGAATTGAATGAAATGGATAGCTCAGACCGAGGAAGAGTTGAAGAGGGAAAGAGGCTTTCAAGAATCCTATTCAGATAGTTGAAAACATGGAAAATTAAACAAAACTGAAGGCATAGCAAAGCAATCTAATGAATTCCACCTTTATCACTCATTTGTTTAATTTAAGAAGAAAATAGGAAGGGAAATGGTACACATGAAACATCAATAAAATTACAATCACAGAGAGAAAAATACCATCAAAACATAGAGCCACATGGATCCCAAAGAGTGCTACAAACGATGGTCTATTCCTTTGCCAAAATTGCATAGATGAAATGTACAATGAAGTGTCAAGCAATCCCAAGTGTCCAACCCTGAAAATGACTGAGAAAATACAAGATATAGATAAGCCTAACCCACACCCATGCCTCTAGGGGTAGATCTCACCATTATAGGAGCTGTTTCAACAAGATCTAAACTAATAATTGGAAAATAGGCAATGAAACAGCTTGCCTCTATAAGATAGGAAACTAATTCATTCAGTTACATTTCACTTTTTGGTAAATGAATCCACTTGAATGAGTAAAAATGTGCCAAATTTACATCAAAGTCATGAAATTACATCAAGTTACATCAATAGCTATACATATGAGGATAAAAAAGTCAAACTTTCCAAAACTAGTTGAAAATCTGAACTGCTGAGTGAAAATTAGGCCAAATTTCCCAATGCGTCGCGCCTGAAATCTCTATGCGTAGCGCTACTTTGAGGCTGATTTTGAGGGCCTTCCTGAAGTCCAAATTGAGCACAGGATAGCTCTTTGGAAATATGTGCCTATCTAATTTCCAACCCAAGTGGAATTTCTGAATTTGGTTGCCATTTTCCCCTCCAAAAATCAAATCTCCCAACACTGCTTCCTGTGTGTCCAAAAAGTGGTAGAAAGGCCATTTTTAAGGTGTTTTTGACCCTTCAAGTAACCAAAAACTTGTCAAAATCCTTAGGTAATGGGTAGGAATGCATAAATTTTGATGAAAAATCTAAAAATGCAAATTTTTCTTCAAGAGGTGCTGCCAATTATAAGCGCGCGCCAAGCGGCGCTACGCATCAGGCAGGAAAAACTGTTTTAAGGCCAAAAATTTCAAAATTGACAAAAAGTCTCCCAAATTTCTTGAAATTTGGGCTGAATTTCCACCATAAAGTTCTATATTGGGCCAAAGAATCTTCGGCCAAAATTTGGAGTCTATCATGCCTTTTACGACACTTTAGTGCCCTTTTTAATCTTGCTTTCAGGATCTTGATCCTCGCTTTGCAAACATGATTTCGCGCCCAATAATGGTTCTTCATGTGCCTTAGAATTTTCTTTTCCTTTTTTTCCTTCTCCAAAAACTTCTCAAGATGAATTTTGACCCTCTCAAGCCAATTCTTTCTATCAGCCTCAGTCTCCCGCTCAATGGATGTCATCTCGGTTTGGCTTCTTTGGACAGCTTGCCGGTTCTCACAGATGTTTTGCAATTCCATGATTGTTTGCTGATATTCCAACTATTTATTTCACTGCTCCAGGTAATTTATGATCCATTGGCCTCTCTGCAAATTGACGGTCAACGTGTCTATCTCCGCCTTCTACTTCTGAATGGTCTCTCTCAACTTTGAGCTTGGAGAGCTCAAATCCTCATCAATCAGTATGAAACCTATGTCTTGGCCTCCTTAAGGGCCCTCATCCTGCATAGGCCTCTTACCTCTGTCCTGTACCTATACCTGTACTACTGATGACGGCAACGAGACCCCTTCCACCCTAGGTGGAGATAGTACTCGTCGGGCTGTTGTAAATAATCCTCTAGTGCCTCTCTGATAAGTGACATATGTCGGCACACTAGTAGTCTCTGCCTCCTGACCTCCATAATGATGTGAAGGTTCACCTACATCATGGAAAACCTCCGGAGGAACCTGAGGAGCTGTGAAGAAATCTTGGGAAATGAAATCCTCCCATGAAATACCCTGCAATCCAAGCTAATGTACAACCACGATCTTGATGAGTGCATAGTGATAAATACTGTTGTACTGCTGCTCGGGAGTTTTCCTATGCACAAGAGTGGTCATTCTCTTGATGTTCTGGCACATGAAATAAGGTATGTTCATCATCCTCACTCTGGTGAAATGCATCAATAACCTGATGTGGTAGGAATAGAGGCGTGAAAACCGGCCCTCACAACTGAAATATCTGATAATGAGTTTCATCAGAGGCGCATAGGATTCCTTTAGGAACTGGAATGGGAACACCCCACTGAGTTTCCTCACAAAGCTAGGCCCGATGTATGGTTCATAATGCACTCTGTCCACCTGCTGTATTTTGTTCCACTGTTCACCCACATTCATTATTCCGGTTGCTTGAGAGATGGTTTCCGGTGTCAAAATGAAATTTACACTAGCAAGAGTTATGTGACCATCATGTAAATGCAATAAAAACAAACGAGCCAACTCCTGATGATAACGGATCCTAGCAATCATTTCACAAAACTGATAGCATGACTATTGTTGGAAACATGCCATGGCAAGTGGGCAAGCCTGCAATTTAGTCAATGAGGTGGGCTCCTCTCTCACATGTCTGCCACCTTTACGAGGTATTCTAGGTGCATGTAGCTCAGTGGTGGAATCACTATCTCGGTCATATGATGTATTAGTATCTATCTCCATGGCGTTCAAGGTCTATGCAAGGTGTATGTTGAATTGTATGAGATGAAAATGAGAATTTGGGTGTTTTTGTTTTAATTGCCAAATGTATGGTAGTATGGGAGGGACTGTGGGGAAATAGGGGAGTAGGAACAATGAAGTTTTGTCAAGTGGAATTTGGCTTTTGAAAACTTGTGATTTGACAAATGTAGAGACAAGGGACAACCACTTGATTTTTAGGATAAACTTGGGATTTGGGGAAACCTTTACAAATGGGATAGGGACAATGGGAATGAGATGGTATGAGTGTCTTTAGGGATGTAGGGAATAGGGGATGGGTTGTAGTGATAGGATAACAGTGAGGGGGAGGAAAAACAAAGTGAGAAATGAAAATTTTTGGCACAAAACCAGTTTTAAAACTCCAAATTCAAAACCCTAAGGAAGCAAATTTTCAACAAAATGATAGGGGTTGACCCTTTTGTATTAAATTCTCAAAATCCATCTTCAAACATTTGTGAATAAGTAATTATAAGTTCATGATTTTCATGAACTTACTTGACAATAAAGACCGAGTGATTTGGAATTTTTCGGGAGGCAATGAAAAAATTTCGTGTTTCGCCAATGTGCCGCGACCATCGCCTTCTGCCAGGAGCTATGGCCCTTCAATGTGCCACGTATGTTGCTCAAAAACACTGGAGAAGAGTGCTTCACCATGCGCCGCGACTAGCTACCTGCCAGGTCGCGCGCCAGCCACCATTTCACGCTCGATCTCTCCAAACCTATTTCTTCACTCCTCCACGATTTCTCTTGGCTCATTGATGTCTTTGGTATGAAAGTGGAGTTTTGAATTTGGAAATATCTTATATATACCAAATATTTTAATTTTTTATTTGAAAAACCCATCTGAAAACTTTGGCACTTTTCAAATGAACTCTGTTTTGCTTGGTTTGTGCTTTTGGACTGAATGATGAGTTTCTTGTCTATTTTGCAGGGATGGATGGCATGGAAATTTTGGCAAAGGCGACCAGGGCTGCGAGTGGAGCATTATCACAACTGAATAACTTAAAAATTACATTGCATTTGTTACAAAAGGATAAAATAGACAATTTTTCTTCAAAACAGAGTTTTGAAGAAAAATCATTATCAAGCATTATGATGATGAAATTTTTTGCACTGATACCTTATTTGAAGCTTCCTCATATGCCTGCTGGCCATTATTATGCATCTTGAGACCTGATTGAAAAAACCCTAGACCTAATGAACCTAAAAACCCTAAAATGACTCTTTGCCAAGGTTGAGACCAAAAATGACTGTAAATTATTTTAATGAACAGAACTAGGCCAGCAAGTATGAGACATGAGGAACATGAGTGAGAAGACCCTACCGTCAGATGATCCATGCCCCTAATGGAATGCAACTGACTGAACTGCGTGAGACACCTAAAATGAAATGTAACAAGAGAAATTTGATCTATGACGGAGGGATGAAGATATCGACTCTAACATTGGCTCCATTGGGGATGGTAGCTCCTTGGAGGTGCCAAGAACTACAAATTTATGGGAGAGTAGGCAGTGCCTTCGTCCATTGGGCTATGGAGTCCATAACTTCAAAAAATCAACACAAGACTCTTGACTCAATTTTATTGACTGAAAATTAACTCAAACCGACTCAATTTTGAAACCAAAATGACTGAAATACCTGACTCGACAAACTCAAACTAAAGTTGAAATCAATCTTCAGAGTTATAGCCTTCACCTCAGGCCCCAAACTGAAGAAAATATCACAGCACACACTTACAATGAAACTGAAATAAACTGGTATGTACAGTGAGAATGTAAAATAGCAGAAAACATTTCAAAAATGATACCGCTTGAGCAGCCGACCATTGACCAGTCCTCCTGGAAAATCTTCCCCGTTCATCTCTTTCAGAAGAAAAGCATTCTGACCTCGATAGGCAGCAATTTTAAAGGGTCCCTTCCAGAGATTTTCGAACTTACCATGCTTACCCTTTTCCTCGTTTCTTGCATCCCATTTCAGCACCACTTCTTCCAATTGAAATTTGTTCGCCTTTGCTTTTATGTCATATATTTTCTTAATTCTCTCTTGCAGCTTGAACGTGTTTTGGAAAACTTCTTCTCTAGTCTACTGCAAATGGATCATTTGATTTATTCTCCTTTTCATATGATCATATTCACTGCCAGCTTCCTGTAGAAGTTTGACCACTGGAACTGTGAGAGAGGTAGGAAATACCGTGTCAACTCCATATACTAGCTCAAAAGGAGACATACCAATGGATTTCTTCTGACTCACTATGTCTGCCCAAAGTGCATTAACCAACTTCTTATGCCAACTTTTCTTGTTTATCTCCAGCAGCTTTTTAATAATGTTGACCAAAGATTTATTGGAAGACTCCGCCAATCCGTTGCCTTGTGGATGATAAGCGGTTGAGTGTCCCAAAATGATGTGATACTTGTTACAAAACTTAACCATTCTTTTTGATTTGAAAGTTGCTGCGTTATCAGTAATTAACTTATTCGGGCAACCAAAGCAACACAAAATATTATTCTCAAGAAACAAAATTATTACTGAATCCGTAGCTTGCCTGGTGGGAATTGCTTCAATCCATTTCGTGAAATAATCTGTTGCTGTGAGGATCCACCTATGCTGAGCTGAAGAAGCAGGATGAATCTCGCCAATGAAATCCAAACCCCACTGTTGAAAAGGAGCACTTACCTCAATGGGCTTAAGCGGAAAAGGCTGCAATTTCTTCCTCCCTTCAAAAATCTGACATTCATGACAGCTTTTGACAGTCTTATACACATCAGCAAAAAGAGTCGGCTAATAATATCCCGCTCTCAAAAATTTGTTGGCCGTTGTTTTCCAGAAAAGGTGACCCCCGCAATCTCCCTTATGAAAATCCTCCATAACCTGCTTTGCTTCTTCTTCAACCAAACAATTCAGCAAAACACCACCTGGATCTTTCCAATAGAGTGCATTGTTCAAAATACAAAACTTGGCAGCCTTCAATTTCAGAGTTCTACTTTTGTTTTTAGCCATTCCTGGTGGTGGTGATAAATTTTGGAGCACATATACAATATCTGAATACCAAGGAGAATGAACAAAGATTTATGATACCTGAATTAGCGAACTTTCTTCATTTTCCTCGGACATAGCAACAATGAGATTAATGTCCAAGGCATGTAAATTTGATTCAGCCATTAGCTTATCCAGCCCTTTTCCTTTGATAAGCTTTGTAGGTTTTATCTCCACATCATACTCCAACAAAGCAACAATCCATTTGCCTCATCTCCCTTCCGGATCTGTTTGCACTAAAACATCCTTAACAGCAGCATTAGGAACATAAGAAAGAATATGAGAATGAAGAATATATACTCGAAAATATTTCAATGCTTTCACTAAAGCAAGAGCTTGATTTTCAATGATGTTATACTTTAAGGTTGCATCTCTTATGGTTTGGCTGAAAAAAGCAATTGGTTTTTCATGCTGGTCTCTTTTCTGCATCAATACTGCTGCCATAGTATGCTCCAAAGCAAATGAAAACAAAATAAAATCCTGACTATAATCCAGGCTGATCAAAACCGGAGCTGAAGAAAGAGCCAACTTCACTAAATTGAAAGACTTTACAGCCTCCTTAGTCCACTCACTACGCTATCTTTCTTAAGCATGTTTGTAATCTCTCTTAGATGTTCGGCAAGATTAGGCACAAAGCGGCGTAAGAAATTCATATTACCATTGAATGATTGAATCTCCTTTTTGTTTCGGGGAAGATCAATTTGCTAAATATCTTCTACTCGAGCTGGGTCAATGCGGATGCCATCCTTTGATATTATGTTACCAAGAAGTTTTCCCTCATCCATGGCAAACAAACTCTTCTTTGAATTGAGTGACACACCATACTTTCTACATCACTGAAAAACAATCTTCAAATGGTAAAGGTGCTCTTCGTCAGAATTAGAAAAGACTGTCAAATCATCAAGATACACAACTAGAAAAACATCCTTCTCATTTGCAAATTCCATATCCATTGCCCGCTAAAATGTCACACCAGCATTCTTTAAACCGAAAGGCATTTTAGCATAATGGAAAGTTCCCCACGGAGTGGTGAATGTTGTTTTGTCTCTATCATCCTCATGGACCAGAATTTGATTATACCTGGAATAACCATCGAGTAGCGACATACGAGATGCTCCAACTACTCGCTGAAGTATGTGATCCATTTTGGGCAACGGATAATTATCTTTCAAAGAAACCTTATTCAGATTCCTAAAATCAATGCATAAGCGAATCTCACCTGTCTTCTTACGTACGGGCACCAAATTAGAAATCCAATCTGAAAACCTTATGGGAATGATGATACCAGCCTTGTACAACCGATTGACTTCCTTTTCTATTGAAGGTAGCAACTTCGGATTTATTCTTCTCAATTTTTGCCGAAAGGGCTTTTGATTTGGCTTGATTGGAATGGTGTGCTGAATTATATTGGTATCATATGTCTTCAAATCTGAATAATCCCAAGCAAATACATCAGCAAAAGAAGATAACAAACTGATATACTTTGCTTTTACCTGTGGGGATAATGCTTTAGACAATTTCACCATCTTTGGATTTTCAGCTGATCCAATGTTCACATCTTCAACTCCATTTTTGGTTGGCTGCAAGGTTGGTTTTCGAGCTACATCATCTTGATCGAAAGCTCCTCTAAAGGTATAAAACCTTTAGGAATGACATTATCATTTAGCTGCAAAACTTCCATCTGATTGATTTGTACATCAGCCTCACCATCATCATGCTCTACATCAATAGAAGCGTCTTTGAATTTACCTTTGTTTTGCAGAAATTCATCAATTTCTTCGTCATCTTGAAACACTTGCCAATACCTTTGATTGTCCGGGACAGTCGGACAATGCTTCACATGAATTTCAAATTTGTTACTTGAGTTCATTGGAATTTTCAAATTACTTGCTGCCTTAGCAAGCGCATCTTCAATACCATTCTGAATACGAGGAACACAAGTCAAAGTATAGTCTGAAAACAATTTCAAGATATCAAGAACTGCATTTCGGTAAGCCCGCATTCGAGGTGCTTAGCTTGGTATTCACCTTTCACTTTCTTGATAACCAATTCGAAGTCGCCATATACTGCAATCCTCTTAGCATTTAACTTTCTAATAATTTTCAGACCAGCAATCAAAGCTTTGTATTCTGCCTCATTATTTGAACAATCAAAAGCTAATTTATAAGAACAGACCCTTACATTACTCGGTACCTTTTTTGGGGCGGAAAAAGGGTTGCGTACCCAAATGCCAATTCCAGCACCATCATTTCCTACTGCACCATCAAAATCCATGGTCCACAAACCATCTTCATCCTCTTCCAAGTGCTGAAATTATATTTACTCTGTTATTTCTGCTTGCTGTCCATCAATTTTTTGCTGATGTCGGAAGGTTGATTGCTCAGCGGAACTTTCCTGTCTTTGTCTCTCTTTCTTTAAAACTTCTCTGAAATTTTCAGTGATATCCGGAATGTCTTCTACTTGAACTAATTGACTATTTACATCATTGAAACTATCTGAATACAAAACAAATGACTCTAAATTTGTATGTACATAATTGATTGGATGATTTACCGGTTTCTCCTTGCTAGTAATCATATACTTCATCTTTTGTTCCTGGTATGATTTCCTCATCTGACCGAACACGGGAATAGTAGCATAGGAGAAATCAAGTTGCAATGTCCCTTTAAGTTTTTCTCCTCAAGATCTGGAAAGAAGCATGCCAAATCTAGGAGGAATATCCGCCACAACCACATCCATCAAAACATTCTTAGTCAGAATCTGATCCAAACTGACCACCAAGTCTTTGATAAGCCTAATGCATCTTACTCTACTGGAATCGAAAGAGTAAAGATCATGATATTTCCTAGTGATATCCAATCCCAATTTCTCCATGATTGCTCTCGGCATGAGATTATGAGATGCTCCAAAATCAAACATGGCATTATGTAACACAAAATCATGCAATCTAAGGCTGATATAAAAAGGAGGCACATCACTATCTGGAGACTCACCATCCAGTGTTGGTCGAAATATCAACTCAGGTTTATCATCTTCCACATTTACCATATCAGACATTGGATCGAAATTTAAAATCTTAGATACCTGACCATTATAGCTGCTATTATTCATCAATTCAGTCAAAGGAATGGATACTTTTATCTTAGAAATTTCACTTTCTAAGTTAAAAACTGAAGTTTTTTCTACCTCTTTGGCTGGAACATCCTTCTTTTCAACTTTCTCCCTCGATATATTTGGCTGATTAGATCTTTCATTTGCTGATGGGGATTTTCTAGTAGTGGGATCAGCTATCTCTTTTCCCTTCTTCTGTGCAATGGGTGAATCATTCTTTGGTGTTGAAACTTCCTTTCTCTTTTGAATTGGATTAATAGGGACATCTCTATTTCTAAGTGAATATTGACACTGTTGGGTGGACGAAGCATTCATATAACCTCTCTGATATTCATCCGACTCTTCTTCAAGAGCTGTCTCATTTGCCAAAATGAAATCCTCGTCTTTTTGGACAGTTGAGCTTTCAGAATACTCCTCATATTCAGTGATAAAGGTTGGCATATCATCAGGTGTAAAGAAGTGATTCTCTTCTCCTATTACATTATCTTCATCATCTGATTCTGGACCAACAAAATTCTACTATAAAGGTGTCTTTACCTACTGTTGTACTGCTGGTTCTTGTGCTCGCTGCTCTCGTTGTTTGATCCTGAATTGTGGTTGCTACTGGCCACGAAATTTAGGATTTCTGATCTACGTTTCAGGCTTATCAAGTGTTAATCTTTCAAACATATTTTCCACCTGACGGAGTACTTGATCTGAAGTGGAAACCTCTTCCTTTATTGCTACTTTCTTTTCAACTTTCAATCTAGCTCTCTTGTCATTCAAATTAGCTTCAACACTGACTGCAATTTTCTGCATGTCTTCCAAAGTGGCCGGATCTCTTTCTCTTAATTGATAGGCCATGTCCAGATCGAAACCATCCGGAAACTTAAGCAAAGCCGACCTCCTAGATGGATTTAGATCATCAGGAATTGCATTGTAAACCGCATCGAATCTAATACAATAATCTTGGACAGACTCACCAACATTCCGCTTGATTTTGGTATATTCAGAAGTGATCTGAAGAGGTTCTTTCTTTACTTCCCATCGATCCAAGAATTTTCTCTGAAGCTCAGGCAATGTAGCAATACTTCTAGCCTACAAAGCTCTGAACCACTTTCTTACTTCACCTCCAAAGGTTTGCACAAATAATCTCATGGTCACATTTTCTGCATCAATCTCATGAACGTCAAAGAAATATACCATTCTATCCACATTTTGCTGAGCAGGAACACTTTGAGGAGTGCCATCAAACAATAGAATTTTTCTTTGATAATTAGCGGGCATGTCATCCAAGTTTTGAGGCAACACAAGGGGTGCAAATAGGGCAACCATTGCTCTTGGTGGATTTATAATCGGATTTGGAAATATACGAGGAGTCGGAGCAGTTGATGTATGAGGTGTATGTGGTGTGGATGGAGGTGAAACTATTGCAGAATGTTGATCAGAAATAGATGGTGGCACGGGAATGGTAGGAATGAAAGGAGGCTCGGTATGAATTTGTGAACCAGATGTAACTGCAAATGGCTCAAGAGTTTCAGATGCAGACTCTATGAACTCAGGAATATTTTTTGCCACAATGGAATTCTGAATATTCAAAATGTAACTGTCAATGGATCTATTAGCCTGTTCAATTTCAAGATACTTGATAAACTTTGGATTTATGACAATAGAATCAATAGCACTTTCAGACTTAGTCTCAAACAATGACAACTCAAATTGTTCATCAAATGCAAGATCTTCAAGGTACTCAAACACAGCGGGACATGAATGAGATTTAAATAGAGGAATCACAAGACTTTCTCGATGAAGAATTCTTGAAATAAGATTGGGATTTTCATACACTGGAGGTGGATCGAGATCCAGATTTGCTCTTATATGTCTTCTGGAAGCCAGTGTGTTGAATTATTTTCAAAAATCAAAGGGAAAAAACCAACTTGTTCAGCCTATCAAATTCTAAACTCATCATCCAAAGTCAAGTCAAGTGTCACGTTTACAAACTAGACCGGAGATTGACTGAAGCAGCGTTTATCTACTTTCGCTAATGCAAAGCAAGAGCGTTTCGAAGGCTACCTGGCATAACTTCAGGCTCCGTCTGTAGCTTATAAAACAAATAACACTAACAAGAAAACCATTTTAGTCCCCGGTATGGTCGCCACTATGTTATAGCCTAAATCTACCTCAGGCTAAAGGAAGGCAGAGTCTAGGGTAACATCAAACCACGCTCAATCTGGTAGCTAGCCCTACCAGATCAGGAGAGGGCTCTCTCCGGGTCAATCTCAGCAAAAAAAATCAATGGGACTTGAGATGACTTTGAAAAAGGCTGATTTTAGGCTAGGTATATAAGTAAAAGAGTTCAATTTTGATTTTGGGGGTGTTTTGTTGGAATCAAAGGGAAAGGCAGTTTTGGGTCCGGGGATGAGGCCTAGTTTTTGCAGAGTTCTGAATGGGGCAAGGAAGGCAATTGTTTTGATGCTTTGGATTGAATGCATGGATAGTTCAGACCGGTGAGGAGCTGAAGAGGGAAAGAGGCTTTCAATAATCCTCTTCAAACAGATGAAAACATGGAAAATTAAACAAAACTCAAGGCAGAGCAAAGCAATCTAATGAATTCCACCTTTATCACTCATTTGTTTAATTTAAGAAGAAAATAGGAAGGGAAATGGTACACATGAAACATCAGTAAAGTTACAATCACAGAGATAAAAACACCATCAAAACATAGAGCCACATGGATCCCAAAGAGTGCTGCAAACCCTAGTCTATTCCTTTGCCAAAATTGCAGAGATGAAATGTACAATGAAGTGCCAAGCAATCCCAAGTGTCCAACCCTGAAAATGACTGAGAAACTAGAAGATATAGACAAGAATAACTCATCCCCATGCCTCTAGGGGTCGAGCTCACCATTCTAGGAGCTGTTTCAACAAGATCTAAACTAAGAACTGAAAAATAGGCAGTGGAACAGCTTGCCTCTATAAGATAGGAAACTGATTCATTCAGTTACATTTCACTTTTTGGTAAATGAATCTACTTGGATGAGTAAAAATGTGCCAAAATTACATCAAATTCATGAAATTACATCAAGTTACATTAATAGTTTCAAATATGAAGATAAAAAAGTCAAACTGGCCAAAACTAGGCGAAAATCCGAACTGCTGAGTGAAAATTAGGCCAAATTTCCCAATGCGCCGCACCTGAAATCTCTATGCATAGTGCCACTTTGAGGCTCATTTTGAGGGCCTTCCCGAACTCCAAATTGAGCACAGGATAGCTCGTTGGAAATATCTACCTGTCTAATTTCCAACCCAAGTGGAATTTCTGAATTTGGTTGCCATTTTCCCCTCCAAAAATCAAATCTCCCAACACTGCTTCCTGTGTGTCCAAAAAGTGGCAGAAAGGTCATTTTTAGGGTGTTTTTGACCCTTCAGGAAACCCAAAACTTGTCAAAATCCTTAGTTAATGGGTAGGAATGCATAAATTTTGATGAAAAATCTAGAAATGCAAAGTTTTCTTCAAGAGGAGCTACCAATTATAAGCGCGCGCCAAGCAGCGCTACGCGTCAGGCAGGAAAATCTGTTTTAAGGCCAAAAATTTCAAAATTGACAAAAAGTCTCCCAAATTTCTTGAAATTTGGGTTGAATGTCCACCATAAAGGGCTATTCTGGGCCAAAGAAGCTTCAGCCAAAATTTGGAGTCTATCATGCCTTTTACGACACTTTAGTGCCTTCTTTAGTCTTTCTTTCAGGATCGTGATCCTCGCTTTGCAAACATGATTTCGTGCCCAATAATGGTACTTCATGTGCCTTAGCATGTTATTTTCCTTTTTTTCCTTTTCCAACAGCTTCTCAAGATGAATATTGACCCTCTCAAGCCAAGTTTCTCTATCAGCCTCAATCTCCCGCTCAATGGATGTCATCTCGGTTTGGCTTCTTTGGGCAGCTTGCCAGTTCTCACGGATGTTTTGCAACTCTATGATTTTTTGTTGATCTTCCAACTGTTTATTTCACTGCTCCAGGTATTTTATGATCCATTGGGCTCTCTGCAACTTGAAGTTCAATGTGTCTATCACCGCCTTCTGCTCCTGAATGGTCTCTCTCAACTTTGAGCTTGGAGAGCTCAAATCCTCATCAATCAGTATGAAACATGTGTCTTGGCCTCCTGAAGGGCCCTCATCCTGCATAAGCCTCTTACCTCTATCCTATACCTGTACCTATACTGCTGATGATGGCAACGAGACCCCTTCCACCCCAGGTGGAGATAGTACTTGTCGGGCTGTTGCAAATAATCCCCTAGTGCCTCTCTGATAAGTGACATATGTCGGCACACTAGTAGTCTCTGCCTCCTAACCTCCATACTGATGTGAAGGTTCACCTGCATCATGGAAAACCTCCGGAGGAACCTGAGGAGTTTTGAATAAATCATGGGAAATGAAATCCTCCCATGAAATACCCCGCAATCCAAGTTGATGTACAACCACAATCTTGATGAGTGCATATTGATAAATACTGTTGTACTGCTGCTCGGGAGTTTTCCTCTGCACAAGAGTGGTCATTCTCTCGATGTTCAGGCACATGAAATAAGGTATTTTCATCATCCTCACTCTGGTTAAATGCATCAATAACCTGATGTGGTAGGCATAGAGGCATGAAAACCGGCCCTCACAACTGAAATATCTAATAATGAGTTTCATCAGAGGCGCATAGGATTCCTTTAGGAACGGAATGGGAACACCCTGCTGAGTTGCCTCTCAAAGCTAGGCCTGATGTATGGTTCATAATGCACTCTGTCCACCTACTATCTTTTGTTCCATTGTTCACCCACATTCGATATTCCAATTGCTTGAGAAATAGTTTCTGATGTCAAAGTGAAATTTACGCCAGCAAGAGTTACCTAACCATCATGTAAATGCAATACAAACAAACGAGCCAAATCTTGATGATGATGGGTCCTAGAAATCATTTCACAAAACTGATAGCATGACTGTTGTTGGAAACATGCCATGGAAAGTGGACAAGCCTGCAATTCAGTCAATGAGGTGGGCTCCTCTCTCACATGTCTGCCACCTTTACGAGGTCTTCTAGGTGCATGTAGCTCAGTGGTGGAATCACTATCTCGATCATATGATGTATCAGTGTCTGTCTCCATGGTGTTCAAGGTCTATGCAAGGTGTATGTTGGCTTGTATGAGATGAAAATGAGAATTTGGGTGTTTTTGTTTTAATTGCCAAATGTATGGTAGTATGGGAGGGACTGTGGGGAAATAGGGGAGTAGGAACAATGAAGTTTTTTCAAGTGGAATTTTTCTTTTGAAAACTTGTGATTTGACAAATGTAGAGACAAGGGACAGCCACTTGATTTTTAGGATAAACTTGGGATTTGGGGAAACTTTTAAAAATGGGATAGGGACAATGGGAATGAGATGGTATGAGTGAATTTAGGGATGTAGGGAATAGGGGATGGGCTGTAGTGATAGGATAACAGAGAGGGGGAGGAAAAACAAAGTGAGAAATGAAAAAGTTTGGCACAAAACCAGTTTTAAAACTCCAACTTCAAAACCCTAAGGAAGCAATTTTTCAACAAAATGATAGGGTTTAAGTTTTGACATTCAAATTCTCATAATCCATTTTCAAACATTTGTGAATAGCAATTATAAGTTCACATGAACTTACTTAGACAAAATAGACCGAGTGATTTGGAATTTTTTGGAGGTAATGACAAAATTTCGTGTTTCAGCCCAATGCGCCATGACCACTGCCCAGTGTGTCACGCCCCTTCAATGCGCTGCGACAGTTCAAATCCACCCGGAGAAGAGCAGCACTATGTGTCGCGCTCAGTCTATGCGCCATGATAGTTACCCAGTGCGCCGCGCCAGTCAATTTCACCACAGTTCGGCCTCCAAACTATTTCTTCACTCCTCCACGATTTCTCTTGGCTCATTGATTTCTTTGGTATGAAATGGAGTTTTGAATTTGGAAATATCTTATATATACCAAATATTTTAATTTTTTATTTGAAAACCCCACTTTACAATGTTTAAAAACTTTAGCACTTTTCAAATGAACTCTGTTTTGCTTGCTTTTTTATTTTTGGACTGAATGATGAGTTTCTTGTCTATTTTGCAGGGATGGATGGCATAGAGTTTTGGCAAAGGCGACCAGGGCTGCGAATGAAGCATTATTACAACTGAAGAACTTAAAAATTACATGGCATTTATTACAAACATATAAAATAAACAATTTTTCTTCAAAACAGAGTTTTGAAGAAAAATCATTATCAAGCATTATGATGATGAAATTTTTGCACTGATACCTTATTTGAAGCTTCCTCATATGCCTGTTGGCCATTATTATGCATCTTGAGACCTGATTGAAAAAACCCTAGACCTAATGAACCTAAAAACCCTAAAATGACTCTTTGCCAAGGCTGAGACCAAAAATGATTGTAAATGATTTTAATGAACAAAACTAGGCCAGCAGGTATGAGACATGAGGAACATGAGTGAGAAGACCCTAACGTCAAATGATCGATGCCCCTAATGGAATGCAGCTGACTGAACTGAGTGAGACACCTAAAATGAAATGCAACAAGAGAAATTTGATCTCTGACGGAGGGATGAAGATACCGACTCTAACACAGGGGGCACCATTTTCATATATTTGGGTTTACTTGCTAAGTAACTCTATCCTTTTTCCAAATTTCTCTTAGCCTTAACTGCAGAAACCTTTTATTTCTTTCCCTTGGCCTTCTCATGAATATTTTGTTTTTTTTCCTATCTCTTTGTTCTTCTTATTGCAGGCTGAGGATGTGGTTGTGAAACTGAAGGTGTAGGTGTAGGTTGGCCTACTCTATAAAACAAAAAGTGTTACCAAGTTTGATTTCTCTTCCCTAACTCTTCTTCAACTAGAACCTTGATTAGAGATTTATGATACAAGATACACTCTAAAACAGCAGTGTGATATTGGACCCTTGCTGACATCTTTGTTAGACTCTTCAGTAATAAATATGGTATATTTAATGCCTGCATACCTGCAACATGAAAAACAAACCTGATGTGATATAGGAACACAATTGTATACCTCCTTTCACAAGTGAGGTATATCTTGATAAGCTTAACCTATTTTTCCCAATCATTCTTAAGATAGTTTCTTGGAATTCCCTTGGCCCAATTTGGATCTTTTTGTGCATCCTTGAGGAAGCTATTGAGGTCTCCTCCTGTGCTAACCTGCCCTTAAACCACCTCTCTCCTTCCTGTGGAAGGTTAAATGCTTCAGCAATGGAGTCTTCAGAAACCTACAATGTAAGGCCATAAATTGTGGCTTCTTTTCCATTAAAAGAGTTTGCAAACTCTTGAGATACTCCTAAGCGAGAGCTCCCTAACTTGGTGCACAGATAATACCACCCTGCCTAAACAAGCTTCTTACCCTCAAATTTGCATCCACTAGGTTTGCACCCTGTGGCTCAATTCGATTTATTTTTCCGCTTGTTTTAGTCATCTTCAGAAATTAATGACTCTGTCTCTTGAAACCAATAAGTGGCAGAGTTGGAGGAGTTTCACCTAACAAATGTTTCTTTTATTCTCCTTTGAAATCATGTCTTAAATCCAGACTCTTCAAACTACAACTCAAATAAATTCAATCTCCAATAGCTAAACTCTCAAATGATCATGCTATTGTTTTTTTGGTGGTTTTAAAACAAAAACTATGATTCATCACCCCATGCAAATCGACCTTCATTATGGAAAATATCCCTCACCATGATGTGCACCATGTGATAGCCATCATTACCTTCAGTTGGTTGCATATTTTTGTATGGAAAGCTCCAGATGGCTTGAGACAAGCGGATCTATGACTAGCAATCACCTCTTTTGTCTTCCTGATTATTGGATGAAATTTCTAGCAACACTACTGTGAGACTAGCCAAACGGTCATTGCGTTAAGATTGATGACCATGATCTCCTACGTTTACAAAAACATGTACTTCGACATAAAATTAACTGAATTGGGGTTGACAGGCAAGACATGATTAACGGTTAACTACATTACTATGGGTTGACACATAGGCATTAACATATACCATGACTTGACTTCAATTAAACTGACTGCATACGACACATATCATGACATATGAAATATTTTTAAAAAATATATGAAGCGTATTTACACTACAACACGTGGCTTGACAAAAGCGGATGCACTTTTTCGTTTATTTTTTTTAAAATAGAGTATGCTTCTGGAATTTCCGGTAGCATAAAAATAAAAGGAAAAAGATAGATATAGGAATATAATAGACTGTCCAAAAAGACTAAAACAGTCGCTTCCAGAAATTACGGTAGAGACCAATTTTGTTTTGAAATTTCCAAAGTCTAATCCTAAAAACAAAAATTTAAAATGGACTCATGACTTAGCAAAGAATTGTGCTAACACTGTGAACATTGTGTATATGGGAAGTTGAATTGGGTGAGGTTTTCCTTTGGTGTTATGCAGGTAAAGGAATATTAGAGCTTGTGCACAGTGATGTGTTTGGACATGTGTCAGTTCCATCATTGAGTAAATTTTTGTATTGCGTCTCATTTATAGATGAATTCTTGAGGAATACATGGATGTATTTACTCAAAAAATGTAGAAATTAATAGAAATTTTCTACTAGTAATGTATTCGAACCGAAAAAATAAAAATAAAATAAAAATAAAAAAACTACAAATTCCCTATACTATTTTGTGGAATGGAAATCAAAATTTAGAAACACATGTAACCATTAAAACCACAAGAACATAGTGATTTTACAGGCAAACCCAGCTAGGAAAAACCCCTCCACTTCTTTTCATTAATCAGATGAAAATGAGAAACTACTACAATGTATTTCTTCTATCATGAAGCACACCTTGCATTGTAAACTTGTTCTCCTACCGACTTTCCTACTATGGCCAACACTTAGACAATTCAAGGCCTCGGCTTCCTCCTATTTCCTTGTGCAATCTTGGAGGAAATTAACTCCCAAAAGTTAGGAATTTTCTCCTATTTTCTTGTGCAATTCCCAAGGAATGATTCACCTGCTTAACTGTTAAGCTTGTACACTCAACTAGTATACAATGATAATTACAATGTGCCTCTTCCTCCACTCCAGCTAGGAAATTCGAATTCCATGCATGTTTGAGCTACCTTTAGCTAATTGACTAGTTTAATTGAGATAACATTGAGTTAACAATAGTTCTACTACTCAACTGACCTTCAACTGACTCAACTAGGTACTTGAGCTCAATTAACTGACTCAAAATGAAAATAATTGGACTAGATTGCTAAATTTTAGCAATCACTACATGCACAACTCTACTTCTAGCCTATAACTCAAATTTACTGATTAAACTAGTAGACAAAATCCATGTCACACAAGTTAACTGTAATCCAAGTCATCATGTTGATGTGGAAAATAAAATTACTAAATTTTACTAAGGCACAAGTCAAATTTAGCCTTTCTTTCTACATTTCTAACACTCCCTCTTAGAAAAAAATGGATTTTGCACCACCCCTATCTTGCACCTCTAGAATTAGAATTTTCCTCTTGACAATGTCTTTGTCAAGATATTTGCAACCTGATCCTCAGTTGGAATGTACTGTAGCATCATAAATTTCCTTTTCACACAATGCCGCAAGTGATGATACCTAATATCAATGTGCTTGGACCTGTCATGAAATATTGGATTCTCAAAGAGTTTGATACAACTCTGATTATCACAATAAATCATTATTGGATGCATCTCATGGTTGAAAATACCCATTAAGTATTTTCCTCGTCCATATGACCTCACATGTTGCTTGAATTGCAACCATGTATTCAGCCTTTGTTGAGTTGAGTGCCACATACTTTTGTTTCCTACTATACCAGGAAATAATTATAGACCCAACACTGAAGATATCACATGAATTACTTTTCCTGTCTAATGGACTCCCAGCCCAATCTGCATCGATGAAGCCTTGGAAATTCACTCTGTTTTTCCTCCTGTACCATAACCCATACTCGGTTTTTCCTATGAGGTACCTCAACACATGATTTGCTACCTTCCAATATAGTTTGGTAGGCTTCACCATGGCTTGACTCAACTAATTAACTGCATAGCATATGTCAGACCTTGTGTTCACTAGATACATCAAGTATGCCACAAGTTTTCTATAGATGGTAGCATCTATTGCTTATCCTGAAGAATAACCATCCTTCCTCCAGTTTGTAGCTATAGGTGTTTCCATAGGCTTGCAGTTCTCCATGTGAAATCTCTAAAGTATTTTAGAGGCGTACTTCCCCTGACTCACAAACATCTCACCATCACCCTGCCATACTTCTAGCCCAAGGAATTAATGAATTAATCCCATGTATTCCATCTCAAATTCTCTTGCAAGATCCTCCTTGCAATAGCGGATCAACTTCTCATCCCCTATAAGTATCAAGTCATCAACATAAAAAAATAGGAGAAGAAACTTATCATCTAACACAATGTGATAGAGGTTGGAATCTGCTTCACTTTTTGTGAAGAAAAATCCACTGAGATATGTATCAATCCGAGTGTACCATGCTTGGGGCACCTGTTTGAGACCATACAAGGCTCTCCTAAGTCTACACACATGTGTCTCCCTGTCATATGTATCAAATCCCTCTGTCTTCTCTATGTAAATTTCTTCCTCAACAACACCATTGAGAAAGGTGGTCTTCACATCCATCTGATGGATCTTTCGCCCCATTTGCATAAAAAAATTTCCTTATAGTCCAACCCCCCTACCTGAGAAAAAACTTTGGCCACAAATATGACCTTTTACTTCTCGATTCTCCCATCAGTTTCATGCTTCACTTTGTAGATCCATATGGAACCAAACACTAACTTGTTCTCTAGTCTTGGCACCACTCCCATACATTATTCTTCATGATGGATTCATACTCCTCCACCATCAAATCAACCCATTATGGTTTAGAAACTTATTCCTTAAATGAAGAATGATTTGTCTCAATGAGTTTTATCATGAGAGCCATATACCTAGTGTACTTTTCTCATGGCCTCCTCTTCCTATGTTGAGATGTAGGAGCTCCCACATGCTCCCATGCATCTTGTACCAACCTATCAGCTTCTTTGGTTCTCTTCCTCCCCTCTCTGGAAGGTTCTGGTTGAGTGGGTTCCTCCACTCTACCTCTTGTATGCTCCACAACATCTTGGAGCTTTGTTTGAGGCTCCTCCTTAGGAACTAAAATATCCTCCTCCTAAGGGATACTCATATCTCACTCTGGAGAGCATCTAATAGCCTTCTCCTCATCAAATTTGACAACTCTCCTCACTACTATCACCCTGAGTGAGGGAAAATTCACCCTGTAATTATGTAGGGTCTTTGTGTATCCTAAAAAGACTCCCATATCAACTATAGGCTCAAGTTTCTTCTTGTTATCCTTGGAGACATGAAAATACATAGTAGCTCTAAAAATCCTGAAATGGGATACATTTCGCTTCCTCCTACATAAAATTTCTTCGGGTGTGATCATGCCAAGTATTATATGAGGGCTTCTATTCTACAAATAAATTGTGGTGTTGCATGCTTCTTCCCATAGATGTAATGGAAACCCATGTTCATTCAACATGGCTCTTACTTCTCCCACTATGCTTTTGTTCTTCCTTTTAGCCACCCCATTTTGCTATGGGATATGAGGTGTTATCAGTTCTATTATAATACCGTATTTGATACAAAATTCTTTGAAGGTGCTAGAAACATATTCTCCTCCATTATTACTTCTCAGGGCCTTCAGTTTCTCAATAGTCTCCTTCTCAACCAATGCTTTCAATTCAAAAAAAATTGAGAAAACTTCATCCTTCTTCCGCATGAAGAAGATCCAAAATTTTCTTGAAAATTCATCTACAAAAATTACATAATATATGTGTTTTTTTCTAAAGGCTATTGGAAATGTTCCACATGCATCAAAGTGGACTCACTCCAAGATTTCTCGAGCTCTGTTATCTTGGACCTGGAAGGTGGATTTGACATATTCCCCTAATTTGAATCCCTTGAAAAAATCATGATGGTCAAGGGTGAATTTCAGGAGATCGGTGATAATATCTTTCATGATATTCAATGCCCCATGGTGTAAGTGTCCCATTTGCTTGTCCCAGAGTTCTCCAACATCTCGAATTTGCACCTTTTCTGCCTTGTTACTCAGTGTAATGCAAACTTCCACCTCAAGTTTGTAGAGATTCTTCACTCAAACTCCAATTTGTTTCACCTGCCTGGTAGCTTCATGTTTCAAAAATGATTTCCCATTACTGAAAACAACATCATAGCCACGATCCTCCAATACAGCTACATAGATCAAATTCTTCTTCAACCCAGGTACATACATAACATCTTTCAGATGAAGGTGGGAACATGACTCCCTCTTAAAGGTTACAATACCAATTCCTTTGGTATTGTACCACCCATCATCCCCAAGTTCAATGTGAAACTAGAGATATTTCTTTTCTAGGCTATGAAGAATTATTTGCATCATGTCATATGGAACAAGGTACCTGAATCTAGATGCCACAAACTCCCCATTACAGTGGTCTCCATGCATGCAATCAGGTTGAATTTTTATTCGTATTTTGAGGCAAGTGCTTCACCTCTTGCTCCTCCTGAAGGCTTCTTGTTAGAATTCTTGTGTGGATACATTTTTTCATAGTGCTCGAATTCATGGCAGTATATCTGTGATTAGGTTGGAATGGTAAATTGCATGTACTAGAAAAATTTGCAAGACAATGAGCTTGTATATTTTTCTTTCTAGGTATAGCAACAAACTTGCATTCGAATAAATCATCAGTTAAATCTATGACAGTGTCTCTATATCTGCTTAGTCTAGGATTGTAAACAGAATAAACTCCATTTACTTGTTTTATGATCAAATTTTAATCTCCCATGATTAAAATTATTTTTCCTCCTGAGCTCCTAATGATTTGGAGTCCTAGGATGAGGGCTTCATACTCGGCCATACTGTTTTTACATTTGAAATTTAGCCTGAAAGCATGACCTTCAGAATGATTGGTCTCCATATTTTTTATCCAGACTCTTGCTTCTACTCCTAACTTATTCACTGAACCATGAAAGTCTAAATGCCATTGAGATTCATGAAAAATTTTATCATTGTTTGGTACTCTCTTTTTATCTACTAGTTTAGTTTGAATTTCATTTCTTTCAAGGTTACAAAGGGTAAAATAATCAAGGTCAATTGGTGTAGAGTAAATGGGGTAATTTATAGATCTTTCAGCACTACTGACCATGTACTTCATTAATGTTTCCCTATATAACTTTTTAGGCTGGCCAAACACTGATATAGTAGCATAAGACATGTCCAATTGTAGAGATCCCTGCAACTTTTCTCCCCATGAGCGAGAAAGAAGCATATTATATTTTGGTGGGATTAGCTACTACAGTGTCCATTAATATACTCTTACCAGGGTATTGAACTAGTGTTACACACAAATCATTAATTAAACCTAAGCATTGAACTTTACTTGAATCAAAAGAAAACAAATATTTGTATGGCCTTGTAATTTCTAGATTCAGAGTTTCCATGATGGCTTTTGGCATTAAATTATGGGAAGCTCCTGAATCTAGCATTGTGTTATGTAGAATTTGATCATGAATGGTGAGACTGATATAAAATGGAGGAACTGCACCATATGCATGTTTTCCATTTACATCTGGGCCAAAAATCAACTCTAGCTGATCATCATTTAGATTTATGGAGTCTTCTCCATCCTTCATATTTAATGTTTCAATTATGGTTGATTTATACAAGTCATTATTTACCAATTCAGTCAAAGGAATTGGTATTTTAAGTTTTGCAATTTCTGATTGTATGTTGCACGTAGGTTGAGATTTACTGATCTGAATCAGTTCTTCTTTGGTAACTGTAGTTTGTGTTGGTTTGTCTTGCTTTTCTACAGTTGTTTTTTCATTTTCAAGTGTTTCAGGATTCTCTGTTTTGTGTTTCTTGTGTTTTACTACTTCTAACTTTCTTTCTAGAGATTGTTTGTGAAGCAGTATATGTTCTTTCTGACTTAGAATTTTCAGCAGATGTTTTTGAAGTAACAGCTTTTGGGTTTACTGTTTTAGGATCAGCAGAAGGTTTTTTGGGATCTAAATTTGTTGTTTTTACAGAATTAGAAGCTTTAGCAGTAGTAGATTTTTCTAAATCTTTTGCAACTTGAGCAACTTCATTAGTAATATCAACAATTTTAGGGCTTGATGCTTTCTTAGGACTAGAAATGTTTTGGGAAGAATTTGAGTTTTTCTTATTTTCCCTTGGGAGAATTTGCAGAACTTTTGTTTTAGGGGCTTATATTTTTTTCTGATTCTAATTTTGGCAAGTTTTCTTAATAGAAGACTCATTTTTTTTCTTGTTTCTAAGGTTATACTGGCTGTGTATTTCATTTATTGCAGATTCATAACCTTGCTTAAAATCAAAGGATTCACTAGAATCTAATTTAAGCTGTTGAAGTTCAAACAATTCCTGATCTTCCTGAGTTAGGAAAATAGTTTTATTGTCATCAATTCCCATTAGATAAATAGTATCCTCTTCGTCATCATTATTATTCTGAGAACTTTCAACATAGTTCTCTTGAAATGGTGGCCTAATTGTTTGGTCTGGGGATGTTTCTTTTGCTTTTCCAGAATTTATGTTTTTTTCTAAAATTGGGATTTCTAATCTGTTGTTGGTTATCCCACTGAGGTATTCTCTCCATATTATCTAGTCTATCAATCACTCTTTCTAAATTTTTAGCTATAACATCCATTTTTGTGTCTGAATTAGCATTTTCTTCTTTAATTGTCACTCTTCTTTCATTTCTAAGTCTATCTTTTCTGGCTAGAATGTTCACTTCTAGACTAACTGCATCAGTTTGCATTTTTTGTAAGGTGTCTGCATCTCTTTCCCTTAATTGGTAAGCCATATTTGTGCCAAATCCAGCAAGGAATTTGAGCGAAATGGAATAAGGAGTAGGTTTCCGATTTGCAGGGATAGAATTGTAGACACTATTATATATGGTGCATTAAGCTTGAACTAACTCATTTGGAGCTCTTTTTAAAGAATCAAATTCAGATAAAATTTGGAGGGGGTTCTTTTTATTTACCCGTTTATTTTTTAAAAAAAGTAAAAAAGACAGCTAAATGAGTTACACTACCAGCAGCTAAATCTTTAAACCACTTCTTAACTGCTCCTATTAAAGTTTGAGCAAACAGTCTCATTTGAACATTTGAATCATCAATTTCATAAATTTCAAAGAAGTCTGTCGTCTTAGTAATGTGTTGTTGAGCAGTATATTGAGTAGTGCCATCAAACAATAGTTTTTTATTTTTGATAGTCTTGTGGCATATCATGAAGTTGTTGTGGTAGGACAAGGGGAGCATATCTAGCAGTCATAGCTTGAAGCTTAGCTTGACTAGGAGGTAAGGTAGAACTGCTTGGAGCTGTGCTGGAAATGAAGTGGATGAACTATAGATTGTATTTGAAGTGCTGGGAAATGAGGATGATGTTTTTAAGAAATCAAAAGGTGAACTAATGGATATAGTGGATGAAGTGATTGGTGGAATTAATACTCTAGTTTGTAGAGGTAACCTAGGGATGAATGGATCTATAGATGAGCTGGTGGTAGAATTTATGTCAATGATGTAACAGCATAAAAAGATGAATCTCTAGCTGGAATTATTGTGGTGTGTAACTGAGAAACTGGAGGTCGGTTTTCATAAGTCAATAAATGAGCTAATTCAATAGCTTCATCAATATCCTTTAGAATAGTAACATTAATTTCTTCGACTTTAGTCTGATATTCAGCTTTCTTAGATTTAGAATTTACTACAATAGATTTATGTTTTTCATTCAAAAATGAAATAAAAGCAGGGTTTAAATTTACTTTTAAATAATGAATGCTCAAATTTCAGATCAAAATCAATGTCTTGCAGACTTACTAATTCACTTCGTAATGGATTGACTCTTATTAATGAAATTTCAGCCTCTAAATTTTCTGTTTGTTTTTTCTTTTTACCAATTCGATCTGGGTTATCTACTATAACAGCAGGCTTAGGATCTGGGTTAGACCTGGTATAGTAAGTTTTCCTAGAAGCTAGAATTACAATTTTTCAATACCCACAACCTATAAAAATAATCTTAAAGTAAAAGGATGAATTAAATGATTCCTTTAAGACTAATTTTATGACTGAGGACTGGTTATCTCCCCAGTATGGTCGCTAGTAATGTTATCACTCCAGTAAATTCTTAAGTTGTGGGATTTTGGTTTTTAGTCAAAGAATACTAGAGGTAACCACAAACCTACTTCAAACTCTAGGATCTAGCCTTCCTAGGGTTTAGAGAGGGCTCTCTCTTTAAAATTTAACTTTGTTTTAATTTATGAATATTAGGCTAGTTATTAAAGTGCAGATTTGGTTTGGTTTTGTTGGATTTGGTGGGAAATTTTATCTTGGAGGGTAGATAGAGGGAAATCTAATTGTCCATTGGGCTATGGAGTCTAAGTCAAGCTAACAGAACTGGGATCAAGGCCTAAAAGGTCAAATGTCTACAGGGCAAGGTAGATAACCCTTGGATATCTTGGAAAATTGGTTTTTGAGGTGGTATGATTGGGATAAAGGGCACTTAAGAATCCTTAAATCCAGAAAAGGGAAGTAGAAGATAGAGGTCATACGGGAGAGGGGGAAATTAAGGGTTCCCTACACTGGAAATCAGAAGAAAACAAAGAAATGATAACTAGTTAAAAACATGGTGCTATTAACATGTCCTATAGTAATACTCCTAGTTATACATTTGAAGATCCATCATTTCCAAAGGACACGGTTCCATCCTTCTTCTCTTTCAGAGATACAAATTTATTTCTATCTCCAGTCATATGCGTTGAGCAACCGCTATCAACATACCACACATCTTTGTTCTTTTGAGCCTTGAAAGCGAGAGCACAATTATCATTCTTCTTCTTCTTCCATGTTCGTTCGTTCTATGGCTTCGAAGATTCTTCTGAAGGATTTTCAAGTTTGCAGTCTTTGGCTATGTGTCCAAAGTTTCAAAATTTGTAACATTCAATATTATTTCTTAAATGTTCAAATCTATTAATGTTTCGCTATGCCCTGGGAGGTTCATATTTGACAGATCTCCTAGAATTGTATTTTTTACTAGGGTACGTGCGATATTCTACAGCTTTATGACCAAATTTTCCACATGAATAACAGTAGCCATAAAAAATATGTTGGTACTTGGATGTAAATTTTCATCAAGGAATTGTCTTCCAAGGTTGTTCTTGAAAATCTTGTCCAATGAAGTCTACATGCATATCAGATCTCATAGGTTCATTGTATTTTTTTGTATAAGGTCCTGCTTCTTCTTCTTTGTAACCGATGCCAGTTTTGTCGTTGTAAGATCGTTGATTGTTGATGAGTTCTTCCAATGCCCTTGAGATGTTGGCATAGTTTTGAATAGTTTTTCTTGTCTTCACTTCCTCACGCAGCGAGACTACTTTGGCTTCTAATTCTTCCCTTTCTTGATTGCTTTCTTCCAACTTCTTTTGAAGTGACTCTTCAATGCATTTGTGTTCTTCAACTTCAATTTTGAGACCTTGAACTTGTTCTTCAAGAGTATTGGAAAAAATCTTCTCTGCCTTGAGATCTTTTATAAGCTTGATTGCTTCCTCATAAAATTCTTCTATTGTCCATCCTTCTTCTTCTTTGTTTGATACCTCTTGTTTATTGTGCTTGGGTTTATTGTGATTGGCCATAAACAATACTCTCTCATTGGTTTCTTCTTCACTGTCATTGTCTTCATCGGATGATGAGCTATCTTCTTTAGAGAGAAAGTTCCTTTTGGATCCTTGCTTGTTGAATTTCTTAAAGCCTTTCTTTCCTTTTGAGTTTCCATTACTTTTGTTTGGAAATTTTGCTGCAAAATGCCCAACCTCATTACAGCTGAAACATATCAATGGAAGTTTACCTTTGAATTGTCCCTTACCAATTTGTAGTTTTCTCGTGAAGTAAACATATTCTTCATCTGAAAGACCTTCTTCATCATCTCCCTTTTCTTCACACTTGCAGGTGCATGTATTTTCAATTGAAGGTTGTTTATCCTTATTGGTTTTCTTAGATGCAACAAACGCAGTTTCTAGATGCAAAGTACCCTCTTCTTCATCAAGTCTCGTTTCATATGCTATGAGAACTCCATGTAATTCCTCTTTCGTGAGAAATTGTCCAAATTTACCTTTGTATTCCTAAGGCAAATACCTTTAGGTTGGTCTCCTAAATAATGTTCTAAAGATCTTCATTAATAGTCTTCTCGTCAACTGGCTCTCCCAATCCTTCCAAAGTATTGGTTATTTCATCAACGTATTGGAAGTATGCAACAATGTTGCAATCTTCTTTCATTCTGAGTTGCTCAAATTTTGCTCTATAGATTTGAAGCTTTGCTTCTTTGACATTTAAGTCACCTGCAGTTCAGTTGACTACTGAAGAATCTCGGGTGTTGGAGCATCCATCCAGTGGGAGCTGGAGAAGAATTCTTTTCTAGATTCTAGGAAGTTGGAGCTTTATTTTACATTGGAGTTGAATATTAAAGAATTATTAGAAAATAATTAGGTGGTTTTTGTCCCGGAGTGGATTTCTACCTTAAAAACTGTGTGCATTTTTGTTCCTCTTGTTTGTTGCCATCATTGTACAAACACTGATAATAATTGAAGATTAACTAATGCTCTAATTGAAAGGAATATTGTTTCACCCCCCCCCCCCCCCTCTCAGTATTTCCAACACTTTATTTGCTTGTATTTCTCCTTAATATCTAAATCCTTCTCCTCAAATGAATGTGAGGAAGAAGCCTCCATACTTTGTTGCCTTTCCATTATCTGTGCATCTTCATTATTCAGTTTTTCTTGATTCTGATTTGGCTCACTGATTATTACAGTGGCTACATTGATCTCTAGTTGTTCAGTGTTGGTATTCAAGGGTTGTGTTTCTTCAACATCTATTGTTACTTTACCTTTAGCTTTTGTATCCAGTTTTGGCCTCTTGTTGTAAATGATTTTTAAATTTGTTTCTGTTGTAGTCTCTTCAGTATAATCTCCTTCTTCTCTGATTCTCTTAGTGGATGTCTCTAGCTGTTTGGAAATTTCCAAATTTTGACTAGTATTCCTTTGGTTAACTGCCTATGTTAAAGTATTTTCAGCCCACTCAATATTATTAGCAAACTTCTCTATTTCTGGCTTTGACTCATGTATAAAGGGTGTCAATTTACATTTTACCCTTAGTTTACTTAAGATCCCTTGTGGATCATAATTCCATGGGAAGATTTCTTCTAATTTATATTCGAGTAGTTGACTTGTCGCTTCTTTTTCTGCATCTCTTTGATTACATATGAATGGCCCAATTTGATTTTTGAGTTTAAATTGGGTCTTGTTCTTGGCTACCATAAAATTAATTGAATCTGAATTTAGGATTTTCCTAATGTACTCTAAGGCAAATATCCTCATTGATGGATGCTTAGGTAACTTGTAAGGCAACAAGTTAGAACCGAAAACTCTGATTTCAGTGAATTTCTCATATAAATACCAATCGCCCACTTTGCTTTGCTCTGATAGCTGCAATATTTTCTTCATTTCCTCACAAATTCTAGGCTGCTCTGTTTTTGTCAAGATGGTGATCAATGCATGTAAAAATAACTCTAAAAACTCTGAATAATTGAATTTTGTGCCTTCTTTTATGAGTATATATGTTCAAAAGTTAACTGATAGGTATTTTCCTTCTATATCCAACTTTTGAAGTGAAGTTGGAAAGCTCTCTGATTGAAAGAATAGAAACAAGTGGAAAATATAGGATGTATATCTGAATACTCCTTCCAGCTGCAAATTAGCCAATTGATAGTGAATATTGTTATCAATGAAACCAGCATAGTCAAATATAACTGAAGGTGGTTGACTTGGAGAAAAGGTTGACAAAAATCCCAAGACAGACTCATCGGTGTGCTCATCAGTGAAATACCCAAGTATGAAGGAAAGCATGGAGATTACATGCCTTGAACCTTTAGGGAACTTGGCAGTTGAATAAGGAGGGTTTAATTTGGGAATTTCAACATGCAGGGGCATAAAATTCTGAAAAATCATAAACCTTTTAGGAAAATCTAAGCCAATGTATAGCTTAGTGAGGGCTTCAATAGACAATGGGACTGTTTGGGGGTCTAGTTGAAGCTGCAACATTTGGTTTATTAACTCTGCAGTAATGGTAAATAGGACCTCTTTATTTGCATTCACAATAGCTCTTTGTTCAGGAATATAGTACTAGTGACATAGTCTGATAATTTCTTGACAAGTGTGAGTCATGGGGACCACATATTTGGGTAAATTGGACTCCCAAATATGAACTTCTTCATGATCATCTAAAGATTTTTCAAAACACCAGTTGTGGATATCTAACAAATTGAATTCAACTATAGGATCAGCTACTTTGTAGTCAATATCAGCTAGGGGAATATGCTCAATATCAACAACTGGGGGTTGTAATGGGTTGACCACAATTGCAGTATTTGGAGTCATGGTAGGAGTAGATTTACGAGTTTTAAAACCCTCATGCTTGTTTACACACTGTTTTTTAGGCATTTTATTTGGCTTCTGCAAGTTTAAACTGTTTGCAGAGGCAATTTTACTATAACAGAGGCTTGATTAGGCAAATTCAACAAAATAAAATGTCTTTTTGGATTTTATGCTCAATTAAATCTCTCAAATAAGTTCTAAGGCTTTAAAAACTGGTATAAAACAGAAAAAAGGGGTTTTCTGAGTTCTTGACTGCAAAATGGGCTAAAACTCTGTTGAAAAAAAATTTATAGAAGGTTAGGGCACCTGCAGAGGATTTCTGGCCTTTTAGAGCTTGAAATTGACCCTTAAAACTGTGAAAAACTGATAAATTTCCTTGAAAATGGTGCGCAGTGGACTCTAGGGTTTCTGGGAAAAAATTTCTAGAGTTTGGCCTATTTCTGGGACTTTTAGGCAATTGGATTTAATCAATTTCTTGATTTTGAACTGATTCTTTTTCTTTTAAAAGGTTTGTTCAATTTAATTATAGGTTTGAATCTCAGAAGAATACCTGTTTTGACTCAGGTATCGGCTTTAAAAGGGTTTCTTTAATCTCTGGTTGAATTGATGGCTTTCAGCGGTTGATCTGGAGCAATGTGCAGCTCCTTCACTGTCTTCACGAGTTTCTTTGGTGAATTCGAAGGTTTTGGGCGTTAAAATGGCTATCAGGGGCTTTTTCAGGCTTACATAGTCAAGGAAGTGAAAAACTGGTTAAACGCGAAAGATAGGTGAAAGAATTATGAAAATGCATTTACAAAGGTTTAATAAACATTTATGTTGTATTAACCCTTGGCATTAAATGCAGGTCGCATCAGGTGGGAAACGGTTTCAGAGCAATGTAATAGATGAAAATTGGGTTGGTTATTGCGTAGCTTTTTAGTGGTAAGTGGTTTTAAACGAAACCAACGTGATCCAATGATGACAGGCCACGTGGAGGGGAAGGGTCAACGGGAAACCACCCATTTCGCGTGGCTTTTGCATTGGGGAGGTCGTGCACTTTTTCTATGCAATATCAATCTTCAACCGTTGGATCTAAGATTTTAATGCGAAGGGCTGAGATCGCTTTGAGAGTTGTATTAAAAAGTAATGGTGGGACCAGGGTGGATCAAATGCAGTGAAAGGGTTTATAATGCGGTGGGGCTTATAATATGTTCAAACCTTTTATGATATGTTTGAGGGGTAAAAAGGTATAAAACATATATGTAATGGTTTATTTATATACAGCGACGAGATAAATAATGTTTTTAAAACATATGATAATGTTTTAATCAATATACAAAGGTGTGGGCTTTAGACTTGGTATAATATATGGCGGGTTACAAATGTTTTATTTTAAAACATTTGAAATGTTTAAAATATGAGGGCGAGATTATTATATTATATAGATTTTTAACTGTTTGGATACTTTAAAAACTATAGGGGTGTGATAAAACAAATAAATATAGTTTAGACCAAAGGGCTTTATAACTTGGGATTTTTCGTTTGCGCACATGGATAATAGACTTTGGTCTTAAACATTATAATAGTGAGTTTTGGGGGTTTATTGAATATAAGGGAATTAATAACTAGGAAAGGGTATTTCTTAGGGATTTAATAAATTATGTTAAAAGTTAATATGAGAGGGGAGTGAAATGTAAAACAAAATACATATTATCTCTAAGTATCATATATAAAATCATGTATTGCTCATCTTTATATTTCCTTCAATAATACTTATGATAAATGTGATTTTGTGGGTTTTTATGAATGCTTATGAAGGGATGAAGTTAATTATTCTAGGGTTACAATTTTACTATGTAAGAATGTGTTTTTACTTATGAAAAAGGGGTTTTAATACATGAATGAAGGGTAAATGATGATAAATGAGGATTTAGCATAAGAACTCAATATTTTTAACTAACCAGTCATAGAGCCTTAGGTCTGATCCCAACAAAATTCACAGAAATGCTCTGAGCCTGTTTGACTAATAGCTTAGAATACTTAATACTCATGGGGGAGGGAAATTAGCAATTTTTCCTGATGATGTATTATTTACATGATTGCTCCACTCCTTTCTACCTACCCAACTTTTATTTCTAACATTTTTTCTTCATTTTGCAGGTGCATTTAGGCTTGTAACCTTAAAACATTTTCTTTCAAAGCATAAAACTAATCTAGATCTACCTTATTTCATCTGAGGGCTCAGATTAAATTATTAGGCTCCTCATTATTCTCTATCTATATACTGATTTTTCAAGTTTAAACTGTTTGACAAATCTTTATTCTCTCTACAAAACATGAAATTGAAAGCATGAAAAGTTAAAATTAAATTGTTTAACTGATCATGGATTATGGAATTTATTGACACTCTACACATAATCATTATTCTTACAGTAAAAGTAAAAGTAGTGGCTTTTGGACTTTCTCACTTTCAGGTCTTATTTCTCTTTTTTCTTTTGGGGTCTATATTTTTCTAGGTCCTTTGATTTTTCTTTTAGGACTTTTTACCCTCTTTTTTATTTTTTTATTATTTTTCATTTTTCCAAAATATGGGAAAACAACTTGTAGAAAGCAAGGTTTGTACATATTTACAAGACTTATCAAAGTCAATTCAAACTTTTAGGAACCCTATTATTATAGGACCCTAATAGTGGCTCCACATGGGGATGACATTGCTTGGTGAAATATCAAGAACTCTAAGACTAGTAGCCTTTGAAATTTGACTGTGATGACCCTGTAAGTGTCTTCTGATATCTGAAACTTATTCATATTTATGATATTTACTTTTCAAAGCTTAGGGCCTTCACTTCGAGCTTCAAATTTTCTAAGGAAACATCCAATCCAATCTAAACTTTTCAATGTATATGTACAATGATTAAAGTGAATAAAAACTAACTATTGGTTAACTCAGGTTAGTAGTAGTGCTTCAGCATTCTGCCATTAACTGGTCCTTCTTGCAGATCTGTTCCATCCAATTCTTTCAGAAAGAAAGCATTATTACATCTATATCCATAAATTACATAAGGCCCTTTCCATAGAAAATCAAATTTTCCATGTTTTCCTTTTCCTTCTCTCCTAGAATCCCATTTTTAATACTTTATCTCCTATGTAAAAATCATCCTCTTTAGTCTTTTTATCAGATATTTTCTTGATCTTATCCTGAATGACTTGAGATTTGATATAAACTTCTTCCTTTGTTTGTTGCAAGTGAATAGTTTGATTTATCCTCCTTTGGATGACATTTGTTTCAACCTGTAATTTTTGGATAATTTTCATCACTGGTACACCTAGCGAGGAAGGAAAAACATCATCCATTCCATAAACTAGTTGGTAAGGTGAAGTACCAATGGATTTTTTAGTAGTAAGTCTATCTTCCCATAAGGCATTGACTAACTTTTTATTCCAAGTATTTTTATTGTCTTCAAGTAACTTTTTGATGATATTTACAAGGCTTTTGTTTGAGGATTCAGCTAGGACATTACCTTGTGGGTAATATGCAGTAGAGTGGCCTAAGGTAATATGGTATTTGTGGAAAAATTCAATCATTTTCTTGGATTTTAATGTTGTTGCATTATCAGTAATTAACTTTTGAGGGCATCCAAACCTTGAAAGGATATTGTTTTCTAGGAAGGAAGTAATGACAGTATCTGTGGATTGTCTAGAGGGTATGGCTTCAATCCACTTGGTAAATTAATCAGTGGCTGTCAAAATCCCCTTATGTTGGCCTAAAGGGGGGCGGTAATAATTTCTTCCTACCCTCAAAAATTTGGCACTTATGACATGAAGTAACATATTTTTTGACATCAGCAAACAAGGTAGGCCAGTAAAAACCAGCTCTAAGGATCTTGTCAATAGTAGTTTTCCAGTATAAATGTCCTCCACAGTCACCTGCATGAAATTATTCAAGCATCTTGTCAGCTTCTTCCTTTAGTAAACAATTTAGTAAAATCCCACTATGATCTCTCCAAAAAAGTACATTAACTAAGATACAAAATCTTACTGCTTTAAGTTTTAAAAATATAGCTTTGGTTCTTGACAATCCAGGAGGAGCTTGTAATTTTTGGAGTACAAATATGATATATGTATACCAAGGCGAGTGTGAAAAGGCTTCACTGATAGATGGAGTCGCCATCTCTTCCTGATCATCTACTTGAGCAATAAAATTTATGTCTAGGGCATTACAATTGGATTCAGCCATAAGCCTGGCTAATCCTTGACCTTTAATCAGCTTGGTGGGTTTTATCTCTATTTCATATTCCAAGATAGTGGCAATCCACTTACCTCTTCTTCCATCAGGACCATCCTGAGTAATAATGTCTTTAACTACAGACTTTGGGACATAGGCAATAATGTGTGAGTAGAGAATATAAACTCTGAAGTCTTTAATGGCCTTAACCAAGGCTAGGGCTTGTTTTTCCATAATGTTGTACTTCAAAGGGGAATCTCTAAGGGCTTTACTGAAAAAAAATATGGGTTGTTCAAATCCTTGGTCATTTTTCTGTAGTAAAACTACAGCAATGGTGTGTTCTGAAGCAAATGAAAAAAATCATGAAATCTTTCCTAAAATCAGGGCTTATTAGGATTGGAGTTTTGGTTAAGGCTTGTTTGACAGAGTCAAATGATTGTTTAGCCTCAACAGTCCATCTAAGAACTAAATATTTTTTTAGCATGTTATTCAATTCTCTAATTATCTTAGCTAAATTAGATATGAATCTTCTTAAAAAAATTATCTTACCTAGAAAAGCTTGTAATTCTTTGATGTTTCTTGGTGGGTTGATGTTCAAAATTGCTTCTATCCTAGCAGGATCTATTCTAATTCCTTATTTTGAGATTATATGTCCAAGTAACTTACCTTCTTCTAATCCAAATAGACTTTTCCTAGGATTTAAAGAGATGCCATATTTCCTACACTTAATAAAAACTTGTCTCAAATGATCCAAGTGTTCATTATCTGTTTTGGAAAACACAGTAATGTCATCTAAGTAAATAACTAATAACTCATGTATTTCCTTTGCAAAGGCTATATACATAGCCCTTTGAAAGGTTGCTCCTGCATTCATTAGGCCAAAAGGCATTTTTACATACATAAAAGTGCCCCAAGGAGTAGTAAATGTTGTTTTAGCTTGGTCTTCTTCTTGAACTAGGATCTAGTTGTATCCTGAAAAACCATCTAACAATGAAATCCTTGAGGAACCTACTACCCTTTTTAATATGTGGTCCATTTTAGGTAAAGGGTAATTATCCTTTAAGGATACTTTGTTAAGATTTCTAAAGTCAACACACAATCTAATTTCTCTTGTTTTCTTTCCTATAGGAACTAGGTTTGAAACCCAATCAGAATATCTGATTAGTGCAATGATCTAGGCATCATACATTCTTTTAACTTATTTTTCAATCAAAGGTAATAGCACAGGGTTAATCCTTCTCAATTTTTGTTTGAATGGCTTTTGATCTTCTTTTATTGGAATTTTATGTTGGATTATTTTTGTATCATAAGATTTTAAATCTTCATAACTCCAAGCAAACACATCTTGATATTCCTTTAAAAGCTCAATATATTTATCCTTTTCTTGTTGAGGTAAAATTTTGGATAGTTTTATTATCTTTGGTTTTAACTCTATACCAATGTCACATTCTTCTATGTCGGATATTACTGGCTCCATTTTTTGTTTTCTAGCTATATCATTAGAGTCAAAAGATCTTCTAAGGGGGTTAAAACTTTAGGTAAAAAATTATCCTTAAGATTCAATATATTTGATTCATCTTCAATAATTTCTTCAATCTCTACTTTCTCTAAGCTATCTATGTCAGCATGACTAAATCTAGTAGATTTATCAAACTTTATTCTATTTACATCTAAGTCATTTAAATCTATTTCACAATCCAAATCATGATTTATTGTACAATCTGTATCTATAATACAATTATGAAATTCTCCTTCATTGTTCATAAACTTGTAAATATGTTCATCCTGAGAAAAAATCTGCCAATACTTAAGATAATCTGGAATTATTGGCTTATGTTTGACTTCAGCAGTATATCTGTGATTAGGTTGGAATGGTAAATTGAATGTACTATAAAAATTTGCAAGAGAATGAGCTTGTATATTTTTATTTCTAGGTATAACAACAAACTTGCATTCCAATAAATCATCAGTTAAATCTATGACAGTGTCTCTATATTTTCTTAGTCTAGGATTGTAAACAGAATAAACTCCATCTACTTGTTTTATGATCAAATCTGAATCTCCCATGATTAAAATTCTTTTTCCTTCTGAGTTCCTAATGATTTGGAGTCCTAGGATGAGGGCTTCATACTCGGCCATATTGTTTGTACATTTGAAATTTAGCCTAAAATCATGAGCTTCAGAATGATTAGTCTCCATATTTGTTATCCAGACTCCTACTCCTGCTCCTAACTTATTCACTGAACCATCAAAGTCTAAATGCCATTGAGATTCACGAAAAATGTTATCATTGTTTGGTACTCTCTTTTTATCTACTAGTTCAGTTTGGATTTCATTTGCTTCAGAGTTACATAGGATAAAAGAATCAAGGTCATTTGGCGTACAGTAAATGGGGTAATTTATAGATCTTTCAACACTACTGACCATGTACTTTATTAATTTTTCCCTATATAACTTTTTAGGCTAGCCAAACACTGATATAGTAGCATAAGACATGTCCAATTGTAGAGATCCCTGCAACTTTTCTCCCCATGAGCGAGAAAGAAGCATACCATATTTTGGTGGGTTATCGGCTACTACAATTTCCATAAATATACTCTTACCAGGGTATTGAACTAGTGTTACACACAAATCCTTAATTAAACCTAAGCATTTAACTTTACTTGAATCAAAAGAAAACAAATCTTCGTATGGCCTTGTAATTTCTAGATTCAGAGTTTCCATGATGGCTTTTGGAATTAAATTATGGGAAGCTCCTGAATCTAGCATTGCGTTATGTAGAATTTGATCATAAATGGTGAGGGTGATATAAAATGGAGGAACTGCACCATCTGCATGTTTTCCATTTACATATGGGCCAAAAATCAACTCTAGCTGATCATAATTTAGATTTATGGAGTCTTCTCCATCATTCATATTTAATGTTTCAGTTATGATTGATTTATACAAGTCATTCTTTACCAATTCAGTCAAAGGAATTGGTATTTTAAGTTTTGCAATTTCTGATTGTATGATGAATGCAAGTTGAGATTTACTGATCTGAATCAGTTCTTCTTTGGTAACTGTAGTTTGTGTTGGTTTGTCTTGCTTTTCTACAGTTGTTTTTTCATTTTCAAGTGTTTTAGGATTCTATGTTTGTGTTTCTTGTGTTTTACTACTTCTAACTTTCTTTTCAGGGATTGTTTTTGAAGTAGTAGATGTTCTTTCTGACTTAGAATTTTCAGCAAATCTTTTTGAAGTAACAGCTTTTGGGTCTACTATTTTAGGATCAGCAGAAGGTTTTTTGGGATCTAAATTTGTTGTTTTTCCAGAATTAGAAGCTTTAGCAGCATTAGATTTTTGTGACTCTTTTGCATCTTGAGAAACTTCATCAGTAATATCAACAATTTTAGGGCCTGATGCTTTCTTAGGACTAGAAATGTTTTGGGAAGAATTTGAGTTTTGCTTATTTTCCCTTGGGAGAATTTGCAGAACTTTTGTTTTAGGGGCTTCTACTGTTTTCTGATTCTGATTTTGGGAAGTTTTCTTAGTAGAAGACTCGTTATTTTTCTTGTTTATAAGGTTATACTGGCTGTGTATTTCATTTATTGCATAGTCATAACCTTGCTTATAATCAAAGGATTCACTATAATCTAATTTAAGTTGTTGAAGTTCAAAAAATTCTTGATCTTCCTGAGTTAGGAAAATAGTATTATTGTCATCAATTCCCATTAGATTAATAGTATCCTCCTCATCATCATTATTATTCTGAGAACTTTCAGCATAGTTCTCTTGGAATGGTGGCCTAATTGTTTGGTCTGGGGATGTTTCTTTTGCCTTTCCAGAATTTATGTTTTTTCTAAAATTGGGATTTCTAATCTGTTGTTGGTTATCCCACTGAGGTCTTCTCTCCATATTATCTAGTCTATCAATCACTCTTTCTAAATTTTTAGCTATAACATCCATTTTTGTGTCTGAATTAGCATTTTCTTCTTTAATTGTCACTCTTCTTTCATTTCTAAGTGTAGCTTTTCTGGCTAGAATGTTCACTTCTACACTAACTGCATCAATTTGCATTTTTTCTAAGGTGTCTGCATCTCTTTCTCTTAATTGGTAAGCCATATATGTGTCAAATCCATCAGGGAATTTAAGCAGAACGGAATAAGGAGTAGGTTTCAGATTTGCAGGGATAGAATTGTAAACACTATTATATATGGTGCAGTAATCTTGAACTGACTCATTTGGAGCTCTTTTTAAAGAATCAAATTCAGATAAAATTTGGAGGGGGCTATTTTTCTTTTCCTATTTATTTAAAAACAAAGTAAAAAAGACAGCTAAATCAGTTACACCACCATCGGCTAAATCTTTAAACCACTTCTTAACTCCTCCTGTTAAATTTTGAGTAAACAATCTCATTTGAACATCTGAATCATCAATTTCATAAATTTCAAAGAAGTTTGTCATCTTAGTAACGCGTTGTTGAGCAGTATATTGAGTAGTGCCATCAAATAATGGTATTTTATTTTGATAGTATTGTGGCATATCATGAAGTTGTTGTGGTAGGATAATGGGAGCATATCTAGTAGCCATAGCTTGAAGCTTAGCTTGACTAGGAGGTAACGTAGAACTGCTTGGAGTTGTGCTGGAAATGATAGTGGATGAACTATAGATTGTATTTAAAGTGATGGGAAATGAGGATGATGTTTTTAAGAAATTAAAAGGTGAACTAATGGATATAGTGGATGAAGTGATTAGTGGAAATAATACTCTAGGTTGTAAAGGTAACCTAGGGATGAATGGATCTATAGATGAGCTGGTGGTAGAATTTATGAATGATGTAACAGCATAAAGAGATGAATCTCTAGCTGGAATTATTGTGGTGTGTAATTGAGAAACTGGAGGTCTGTTTGCATAAGTCAATAAATGAGCTAATTCAATAGCTTCATCAATATCCTTTAGAATAGTAACATTAATTTGTTCAAATTTGGTCTGATATTTAGCTTTCTTAGATTTAGAATTTACTGCAATAGATTTTTGTTTTGCATTCAAAAATGAAATAAAAGCAGGGTCTAAAATAGCAGTTTTAAATCACTTTCAGATTTACTTTTAAATAATGATGCTCAAATTTCATATCAAAATCAATGTCTTGCAGACTTACTAATTCACTTCGTAATGAATTGACTCTTATTAATGAAATTCCAACCTCTAAGTTTTCTGTTTGTTTTTTCCTTTTACCAATTCAATCTGGGTTATCTACTATAATAGCAGGCTTAGGATCCGGGTTAGACTTGGTATAGTAAGTTTTCCTAGAAGCCAGAATTACAATTTTTCAATACCCACAACCTATAAAAATAATATTAAAGTAAAAGGATGAATTAAATGATTCCTTTAAGACTAATTTTATGACTGGGGACTGGTTATCTCCCCAGTATGGTCGCCAGTAATGTTATCACTCCAGTAGATTCTTAAGTTGTGGGATTTTGGTTTTTAGTCAAAGAATACTAGAGGTAACCACAAACCTACTTCAAACTCTAGGATCTAGCCTTCCTAGGGTTCAGAGAGGGCTCTCTCTTTCAAATTTAACTTTTTTTTAATTTATGAATATTAGGCTAGTTATTAAAGTGCAGATTTGGTTTGGTTTTGTTGAATTTGGTGGGAAAATTTCACTTGGAGGGTAGATAGAGGGAAATCTACTTGTCCATTGGGCTATGGAGTCTAAGTCAAGCTAACAGAACTGGGATCAAGGCCTAAAAGGTTAAATGTCTGCAGGGCAAGGTAGATAACCCTTGGATATCTTGGAAAATTGGTTTTTGAGGTGGTATGATTGGGATAAAGGGCACTTCAGAATCCTTAAATCTAGAAAAGGGAAGTAGAAGATAGAGGTCATACGGGAGAGGGGGAAATTAAGGGTTCCCTACACTGGAAATTAGAAGAAAACAAAGAAATGATAACCAGTTAAAAACAGGGTGCTATTAACATGTCCTGTAGTAATACTCCTAGTTATACATTCAGATTTAGAATGAAAACACAGATGTATGCATGTAACAAAAGAAGAATAAAATTGACAAGTTTTAGAGAGTACTTCACTCCAGAAAGCTTATCACAGGGATCCTAAAGTATGATTCCAAATATTTGATCCAATCTGCTACTCAAAATCAAAATCCAAAGCCTTCGAGTCAACAAAATATCTATAGTAATCTCCAGCAATTTTATTCCACACAAAAATACTTCAAAAGAGTGAATTACTTATACATAATGTTTAACAAATATCCTAGATGACTTCTAGGAATTAACTTAGGAAAATAAAATAGCTTACAATAATAATAGTGAAATCTTGCTTAACAAATTAGCAAGTTGTCCTATTTCATTCAAAATAAATAGAAACTTTTTTAAGATAAGAAGCAGTTGGCTGCTTATGTGTCCTCTTTGCTGACTCTTTAGATATTCTTTAGAATCTAAGTTTCCTTTACTGATACTCTTTCTCGCTGATACTCTTTCACACTTATACTCTTTCATTTCAGATACTCTTTAACCTTTTTTCAACTGCTGTAAAATCTGTTTTGACAGTGAAAACAGTAAACATATTTTTTCTTCTTCATTTGTTTGCCTTTCATTCTTCATAGCAAATCAGTCAATGCTTGCCAATCCTCATTTTTAGGAATTTGAATATTCTTGAGTTTCCTAAAATTATCATTAGCCTTAGTGTACCTAGCAAATGTAGGCTTGATGACAAATAAGTGCTTGATTTCATACTTCAAATAAAACAAATCTTCAAAAAAATTTAACAATACTTTTCCTGTGGGAATACCTTAACCTGTTGGCTTGTTCACCTACTCCTTGGCATGTTCCCTTATCTTCTTGTCATAATAATTTTGAGGCATTAACTTATCATTAATCACCATGATATCAAGAAGTCCCTTTTGCCTTAAATTGGTCAATTTAACCATGAACCTAGAGATAGCAATATTCATTCCTTCACATTTCTCTTCAAGCTGCCTCATCAAATTTCTTTTGGTGGTAAATTTCCTAATTTATAGGATTGTTTTTGTCCTGTCATTGATTTTTAGCTCTTCCAATTCCTATCTATTCTTGTTATTTAGGAAATTTATTAACCTAACAACTTGTTCTGGTTTATCAGCTAAATCAGCTTGTGTCTTTTGGATCTCTGCTTGGGCTGCCAATATTAACTCTCTCTGCTCAAAAATTACCTGAATTGAAGGCCAAACGTCATGGATGGCTTCAATTACATTATTCCATAGGTAATTTTTATTATATGATATCTGATCCTTGAGAGTTAATTATTTTTTGAGCTTCTTTACATCTTCACTCAATCTGTGGGTAATTTGTTCTTGTATTTTAGCATCAATCTGAGTTGATTTGTTTGTCTTCTCAATATTTTCAATTATCTTTCTCAATCTGTTGATTTCATTGGTTTTCAAGGACATATATTCCATTTCTTTTACCACTTGACTGCTTTCATCTGTATGTGGAAACACTGTTGTAGAGGATTCAGTTACTGAAGTTGTTAAAGAAGTCACTGGCACTGCAGTGGCCAGTGTCTCTTTGGGTGCCAAATTTTCTCCTAAAGTGGAAGGCACTGCTGCTATGATGACTAAGATGACTGTGGGAATCACTGGTTCTTCAACTGTCTCCTTTTCTTGGACAAGTTGGTCCATTTGTACTTCCATTTCCTTAATTTGAGCTGTCAGTTGAAGTATAAAATTCATCATTTCATCTTTTTCCTTTAGATCCTGTAAAACTTCCTTTGTCTGAGGATGCTCACCTTGAGGACTCAGCTTGAGCTATTTCCTCAATGCAGATATGTCCTCATTTTTCTTTTTAACCAATGCTTCTGCTACTTTGATGTTTGTAGGATCATATCCTACTTGTAATACTAAATATTCTAGGGCCTTTATCCTTAGATATTTATCATATAATGAAGCTTTATCCATCTTCATTTGGTCCTGCATATTAGAGATGCTATTTTGAAGCCTATGAGCACTCATAGCTTTTGTTGTGACTGTGGAATAGAGCATCTCTAAGGTTTGCCTATGAAACTCAATCTGATCCAATTCATGGATTTTTTCTGTAGCTACTTCCATATCAATTTTCTTGTAGTCAGAAACTATCTTTGGCATTGATAGTGTGGGTTGTAATACTGACATAATCAATTTTTTAGTTTAATAATCAAATGTTGAGAGGAATATATTTTGATTACCTTTTTTTTGCTTCAAAAATTGAGAATATATTTCAGTTTTGATTTCCTCATTCTTCAACTTGATTTGCTTGTATTTCTCCTTAATATCTAAATCCTTCTCCTCAGCTGAATGTGAGGAAGAAGCCTCCATACTTTGCTACCTTTCCATTATTTGTGCATCTTCATTATTCAGTTGTTCTTGATTCTGATTTAGCTCACTGATCATTATAGTGGCTACATTGGTCTCTAGCTATTCAGTGTTGGTATTCAAGGGCTGTGTTTCTTCAACATCTATTGTTAATTTACCTTTACCTGTTGTATCCAGTTTTGGCCTCTTATTGTAAATGATTTTAAACTTTGTTTCTATTGTAGTCTCTGTAGTATAAGCTCCTTCTTCTCTGATTATCTTAGTGGATGTCTCTGGTTGTTTGGAAATTTCCAAAGTGTGACTAGTATTCCTTTGATTAACTACCTCTGTTAAAGTATTTTCAACCCACTCAATTTGATTAGAAAACTTCTCTATTCTGGATTTGACTCATGGATAATGGGTGTCAATTTACATTTTACCCTTAGTTTACTTAAGATCACTTGTGCATCATAATTCCATGGGAAGCTTTCTTCTAATTTATATTCCACTAGTTGACTTGATGCTTCCTTTTATGCATCTCTTTGATTACATATGAATGGCCCAATTTGATTTTTGAGTTTAACTTGGGTCTTTTTCTTGGCTGCCATAAAATTAATTGAATCTAAATTTAGGATTTTCCTAATGTACTCTAAGGCAAATATCTTCATTGATGTATGCTTAGGTAACTTGTAAGGCAACAAGTTAGAACCAAAAACTATGATTTCAGTGAATTCCTCATATAAATACCAATCACCCACTTTGCTTTGCTCTGGTAGCTGCAATATTTTCTTCATTTCCTCAGTGATTCTAGGTTGCTCTGTTTTTGTCA